>JAHBCN010017303.1:0-18483 GCA_019359885.1 Listronotus oregonensis
TATCTTTGGGTTAGGATAAAAAAAATATAATTTTATATATTAAATAAGAGGAAAAGAAAAAAAAATTTTTTTATCTATGGACAAACCCTTGGTTACTTTTAAAATTTAATTTAATTTTTTTATAATATTTTCTATTTTTAACTACAAATCATACTTACAAATACAAAGTAGATAAAGCAGTAGACACATAATAGAGTTTGTTAATTTTGCAAAGAGTAGTTCTGTTTTCTGTAAAACATCCTTAAATATAAATTGCTTTGATAAATACTTAATTACAAGTTTATATCTGGTAACATTAATTTTTTCCTTAGCATAAAAACAGTCTATTACACAATCAAATGGTTGTATAAGGCTTATTAAAACACACCAAGCTACTGTTAAAAAGGAAAGCGAATCAAGTGAGAATGGGGCCCCTTTCGATGAAGCCGGATAGCATCGCCCCAGTAATCCACTTAGACCTCATGCAAAAGGTGAACACGGCATCGGCGGATGACTAGGCTTACAAACGCTGTGGGTCACCAAGCGAAGGAACAGATATCATACAGATGGCTCGAGGAAAGGAGGCCGCACAGGCTTCGGTTTCGAGAAAACGAACTACAAGTTTTATGAAACAATGGGAAATGCAACGTTTTGCAGGCGGAAGTTATGACAATAGCCAAGCTATAGAATACTCCTTAATAGAAGATACAGGAGAAAAATAAACATATTGTTGTGTGCCACGAATGCAGTAGTCACCGATGACACAAATTATTTTAATTTGGTTGCTACAATGGCTGTAGCACTTAGTTTTACAATTTTGTTTTATTATTTTCAAACTATTTTTAAATTAAATTCCTTTTTGGTTCATTTAAATTCTTTATTTAGTTTTTTTTTATAATATTAACTGTCACTGAATATACTGAGATTTACTAAGTTTAAACTTATAATTTAAATTACTTTTACGTGTTTTTAGAAATATCTACCCTTTTATTTGGGTGTTAAAAGTCTTGGGAAATGTAAATAATGATTATAGAATATTTGGGGTTCGTTGACAATAATGATAATTCTGAATAATGAAAGTAACTAATAAAAATGTGTTATCGTGATACGTAAAAACTATAAAAAACATTAATTATTATAAAAGGAAATTCCGTCTTATAATGTATTATCACATTTATAATAGAATATTATATTTGATCTCGGTTGGATCACAACAATATGTACTGACAGTAAGGCAGCGATCGGGGCGCTAACAAATACAGTGCACAACTCAGAACTTACAAATAGATGTCGGGAAACAATTAATTAACTAACGAAAACCGCCAGAGTCACACTGCAATGGATCCCTGGACACACAGGGATCCCGGGGAATGAAATGGTTGGGAATTTCTTATAATACAAATATGACAAAGAAAGCAACATGGATAGAGAAACGGTTTGATGAGAACTGGAAAAAGACAAAAGCCAGACAATCAAATGCTATTATTGGGGAAGACCTACAGACCTAGGTCATTGTAGAAACAGACACTATCTCAACAAGATAGGAAAAAGTGAGACAAGTACATGTAGATGGTATGGAGAGGGAAGAGAGAACGCCATACATATATTTAGGGATTGCCCAGCACTAGGGCACATCAGGAAAAATGTCTAGAAACGGCATGGCTGGACCAAATGACATAAGATTCCTACCACTAACAGGACTCGCATCACTAGTGAGGAAATTGGGGCTCTAGTAAGAAAAATAACAGCGCTATATCAGTGTAAAAGGAATGCATACATAAGAGACAGTACATGGTGACGGAACCTGTGTATGCTTAAGGGTTGGTGTAGAGCATAATGGGCTTAGACCATGTTTTATTTTACGGTTGTCATCGTATTTTATTGTTTATAGTGCTATAATAAATTTTAAATACTTCCAGTTCATTTTTCCCATGAATCTAAGACCCAGTACAAAGACTCTTTTAAAGGGATAAAAATATAATATCTATAAATGTCCTTCTTAAATGAGATATTGTACCGTAAAAATTATATAGGTGGCACAGAGAAAACTATATTAAATATAATCGTAAATTTTTTTATTGCATCTCTTCTGAAGGATACCTGGATATATCTAAAACGAAAAAAATGGTTTTTATTGTAGCTGCTATGTATTTGTAATAAGATATAAAGTAAAAGTATGGGGTTAACTTTCTTTCCATAATTAAGTGACTAAACTTAATAATGGTATACTTAGTGTATATATAAATCATGGACAAAAATATCGAATAATCTTGAAATTTTCCATAAGACGCAATGCTAATTTTTTGCATCAAAAATATTTACACACTTACGAGTCATTAAACGAGGTAAGTAAAATGTAAAGTGTTAAAAAAAGACAATCATAGAGTTGTGTATCATTAAAACATTTGTTGGGTTACTGATAAACCCCACAGAGTGTTATACATTTTTAAATCAATAGCGCCCATTTAATTACCATTGCATTCCTTTTCTTTAAAACTTTCTACACTAAGTGGGGTTTATCAGTAACACAACAAATGTTTTAATAATAAAAAAATTGTGAGATTGTTCTTTTTTACCACTTTTTATTTACCTTCTTTAATAATTTCTAAGTGGTTATATAAATATTTTTGGTACAGAGAAATAAAGAAGCTCTTTATATAAAAGAAATATTATATAAATTTGCTTAAAATTCAACCTAATGTTTAGGGTTAAGATACATGCAATAAATATAAAATTATTTATCGATTAAAAAAATTAGAAATTTTTATAATCGATTAGCACATTTTGGGCTGTAATACCCTTAAGTTGCTTGAAAGTTGCGTTTTTTATACCCTTAGTAATAATAAGTTTATTTACCAAATAAACAATTCTTAATTCTTTTTACAGTACGTTGAACTAGCCAGCCACTTTCATAACATTAATTGATAGAATTTTATAACCAACATTCTAGGTAATAAAATCTACACTTTATCATCAAAGTTTATTAGTTTGTTTTTTATCACCCTTATCTTGTTTTATATTTCAGTTGTCTGTACTTTATTACCTCCATGAAACTAAGCCGCTATATAGGAACATTTAAGAAGTGCTAAAGTTATAATAACTATAAATAAATGTCTTTATAGTATCTGCACTATTAATACCAGCTAAGAAATAAAAAAATATATAGTAAATATTATCATAAACATTTTTATAGTTACAAAGTAGCATATGACTAAAGATATAAATTTGAAGATGGCTTTATTATCATATTTTATGTAAGGCAGACGTGGTATAAAAGGGAAATAAAATGGAGAGGACCGACCTTTATTTTATGTAATTTTTCTTTTGATAGTCTGCTTGAATTTATACTTTAATAAAACTCTTTGGATTTGGAAAAAACACAATCTTTGGTTTCATTAAATTACTGATGACAGATAGTGTCGCAAAGGGTAAGTAAATTCCAAGCACAATATGTCATAGTTTACTACGGACAATCTAGACATTCAAAGGTACATAAATTTACACCAGGCTGAAAGTAAGTAAAATTGTTCAAAACATAATTTAAAATAACATTTTCAAATTTCCCATCGTTCCAGTACTTGGAAAAAAATTGACTCAAGGTCGAAGGTCAAAAAAATTAGTTTTTCGCGATTTTCTTCAAAACGGTAAGTTTTATCTTAAAATTACCTTAAACAAATTGTAGATCATAAAATTATCTATAAAAAAATATATTTTTTTCCTAAAAGCCATCTTTTCTCAGATATAACGATTTAAAAAGTTGTAAGCGTCATTGTATGCATAAGTATGTCACGTATATACATCTCTGTAGCTGTAATATAAGTAAAAATATTTTTCTATCGGTAATTGTAACTTACATTTAAAATATAAAATATACATAAGTATAACTATGGAAATATCAATATCAAATCAATCGAAAATATATTCATCCAAATGTTTATCGACTTTTGCAAAGTGTCAAAATCATATACTACTTTTACACGCAATAACGGACTGTGATACGACATCTGCATTTTACAGGAGGGGTAAAACAACAGTCTTTAAAATGTTTAAATTAACAAGATTTAGTTTAATTTGCTGAAGTTTTTAAAATAAGTAATTTAACTCCACAAGAAGCTATCACCAACGGAATTCGCTTTCTTCTTTGTATGTTCGGTGGTCCTAAAAAAACTACCTGTTTAGATAAGTATCGATATGCATGTTTTGTTAAAAACACTCGAAATAAAAAACAAATGCAATTAGCTTGTCTTCCTCCAACCTCAGTTGCTGCTTATTAACATCTTTTTCGGGTATATTACCAAGTTCAAGTGTAACTTGGTTATCAGCTAGACCCAAAAGATTGGAAATGGAAGTTGGTTGATAATACATTAGAACCAATTTAGACTTCACTCCCACCTGCGCCGGAAAAACTACTAAACACAATTTTTTGCAACTGTAAAAAGGGATGTAGTGCTAAATGTGGTTGCAAAAAAGTTGGACTGTTTTGTTCTGTGCACAAATTATCAAAGCCGGTCGTGTTCTAAAGTTGAATCACCAACAGCAGAGGATTTATTTGATACTGACGGACAGACATGCGATACATCGCTATTGACGCAATTCACTTACAACCAGGATGAAGAAGAAGAAATAGATCAAGAAGAAGAAGAGGAAGATTAAGAAGAAGAACAACAAGAAGTAGTAATTAAAGTTTATGAATCGGACAAATACATTTTTCTACTCTTTTTTAATTTCCATCGCTTTCATCAATTTCCACCCTTCTGAATATCTGTTATTATGCAATAGTTTCCAATTAAACAGAATCACAAATATTGATACCTTTTAAATAGATAATTTTATGGTCAACAATGGTCTGTGATTTTATGATAAAATTTACCGTTTTATAGAAAATCGGGAAAAACCCGAAACGATGGAGAATTTTAAAATGTTATTTTTAATTATGTTTTGAACAACTTTACTCACTTTCAGCTTGATGCAAATTTATGTACCTTTTCTCTTATTTTTATATCTTATTTGACCGGACTAGTTCTACAGTATTTAAAAGAATCTTGCGCGTCGAAACATTTTTTTAATTAAATAATACATATACCCGGTTAAGGGTGATAGCAATTTATATCTCAATATTTCCTCGTCGGATTTCTCTCCAAAAAAAGTTTATTATGAAATCTGTCTAGCAGAATTGACTAAAAATAATACCCCGTTTGAAAATTTGTCACAAGGTGGCACTCCCTCCAGTGTAAATAAAAAAGCATGAAATTTTCCAAAAGTTTCGAATTTTGTTAAAATTTTAGAAACGTTACCTAAAAGCTTAGTCCCTTTCACATAAATATTATTTAAAAAAAAATCTGCCATCTTGCATAAAAGTGGTGTGTTTAATCTTCCCCGCTATTATTATACAACGTAGGAAATATTGATAAAATTGATGCGAAATTAAGTTAGCTCTTAGATAACGTTTCTAAAATTATAACTAAATTTGGGAATTTTGAAACATTTCATAAATTTTATTATTTAAACTAGGAGGTGCGCCATCTTGTGGCCAATTTTCGAACGTGCCACTATTTTCAGAAAATTCTGCTTTACGAAATTTATAATAAAGTTTCCTTTTTGGAAAAAATCCGACGAAGGAATCTCGAGATATGGATTGCCATCGCCCTTAACTGAACTTTCGGTATACTAAGTAGTAAATAACGGTAAACATCGAGAACTTATAACTCTATTTTAATAATATTTTGCAAGCATAATTGTTTTTAATTTAGTAAAAGATTATTAAATTTTCAGCCTGATCTACTGCTTAAATTGCTGGATTTTTTGACTGATTTTAGACCTTAAAAATTTAAGAATTATTGCTCACATCTGGGGTTCAATATTTAATGAGTCTGTTTGAAAGTGTTTTATTTATCAAGTCTTGGTCATATTCGTCAGCCTAGTGACTTTGAGGCGGGCGAGTTGTAAAATTATGTTAGGCAGGTGTTTCAGTTAGAAACATCGGCAGAATAACAAACCGACCTTTACTTGCCATTTAAAAATGTTATCAGGCATGGATTAGAAAAGGCCGAAGATACAGAGACGCCACCAAACTTCTTCTGTAAATTAGTGGTTTCAAGAACGCAAAAGTGTAGTCAGGATGTGTACCGGGTGTTCCACTAAGAGAGGTAGTCGGCTATATCTCAGAAACTACTAATGGTATAACTATCGGGAAAAAATTTTTTAGATAAAAGTGACCAAGAGAAATTGCTGGAAATTATTTTCAAGTCTGTGGGATGGCCGCTAGGGGGCGTAAGGGTAACAACAAAACATAAAAATATACATTTCTCAAAAAAATATCAAATAAAGTGTATCAATAAATGGTACTATTTTTATCTTTAATGTTTTCTAAACAAAGAAGCTTTAGGTGTAATTTTTGTCAGTTCTAAATTAAAGTGGTGGGGGAAGGTTAAAGTTTAATTTATAAAAGTGCTAATAACTCCGGTTTGCTTTAACCGAATTTAGTAAACTTGGTCTCGTTTAGAAGTGCATTTTAAGCATTATTTTCAGATGTATAAACTTGCTACACTCATCTCACTAACGCCGCTAGAGGGCGTCAAGGTAAAAACTAACTTATTTTACAAAATTTTTTGAAAATTTTAAATACAATGATATATACCCATTTACATATTTAGATTAAGAAAAAAAATCCCAACAAAACGGCGAAAACCGCAATTTAATATCTCTTTTCAAACCGAATATATTAGCAAAAATATAAATACGACATAGAGACGTAACGCATTTAACGACACAATGTTTTCTACCTATGCCGATTTCTTTAGGTAAAAATTAAATTTATAAATTTTTACAAATCTAATGACATACTGCATGGTTTTTACTAATTTTAACCCATTTAACGATATTAGACAACATTAGATAATTACCAACCTAAAACTGTAATAATCCATTGAGCGTGGTCCTTATCAAGTTAGCTTTGAAAACAAAAGGATGCTGAAATGTCAAAAATCCAACAATTTTTATTTCAAAATATTATTTTAGTGTTGTGCTATTGTGTTCTTTAAAAATATTATTTTTAGTGTTGTGCTATTGTGTTCTTTAAAAATGCCTTTGTTGCTTGAGGATTAAACTCTACATAAGCAAAAACGTTGATGACATTTTCCCCAGTTCTACGGCGTCTGCGGTGTAAGGGGCGAAGAACACTTCCCGTGGTACGAAAGCGATTTGCTAAACAAGTGAACATTCTGCTGCCGCTGCCGTACCGGCCTCTCTAAGGATATCTCAATACATACAGCCTTGCAGCTATTGTCGCATTTTGCAGACACTCAAAATTAATAGCAATAATATCAACTGCTTCTTCAAGCAATAAAGGCATCTTTTAAAAACACAATAGCACAACACTAAAAATTATATTTTGAAATAAAAATTGTTGGATTTTTGACATTTTAGCATCCTTTATTTTCAAAGCTAACTTGATAAGGACCACGCTCGATGGATTATTACAGTTATAGGTTGGTAATTATCTAATGTTGTATAATATCGTTAAATGGGTTTAAATAAGTAAAAATTACGTAGTATGTCATTAGATTTTGTAAAAATGTATAAATTTAATTTTTACCTAAAAAAATCGGCCTAGTAGAAAACATCGTGTCCTTAAATGCGTTACGTCTCTATGTAGTATTTATATTTTTGCGAATATATTCGGTTTGAAAAGAGATATTAAATTGCGGTTTTCGCCGTTTTGTTAGGATTTTTTTTTCTCTATCTAAATATGTAAAAGGGTATATATCATTGTATTTAAATTTTTCAAAAACATTCGTAAAATAGGTTAGTTTTTACCTTGACGCCCTCTAGCGGCGTTTGTGAAATGTAGCAATAGTTTATACACTTTAAAATAATGCTTAAAATGCTCTTCTAAACAAGACTAAGTTCACTAAATTCGGTTAAAGCAATCCGGAGTTATTAGCACTTTTCTAAATTAAACTTTAACCTTCCCCCACCACTTTAATTTAGAACTGACAAAAATTACACCTGAAGCTTCTTTGTTTAGAAAACATTAAAGATAAAATAGTACCATTTATTGATACACTTTATTCGATATTTTTTTGAGAAATGTATATTTTTATATTTTGACGTTACCCTTACGCCCCCTAGCGGCCATCCCACAGACTTGAAAATAATTTCCAGCAATTTCTCTTGGTCGCTTTTATCTAAAAATTTTTTTCCCCGAAAGTTATACTATTAGTAGTTTCTGAGATATAGCCGACTACCTCTCTTAGTGGAACACCCGGTACAATGTATCGCCAAATAATGTTTTTTTTTGTCTTACCATACCCATTGGGTGTTGCCATTGGCTCCTAAGCATCAATGCAACCGACTGGTATGGTGCCAAGATGTACTTTCTTTGGATCAGGATTGAAATCAGGTGACCTTTTGTAATGACTCGCACTTTTTTTGGGTTAACCAGGGTTTATTATAAGGATGCATGTTCACCACATCATGAGTGAAATGATATGGAGTGCCATTTAACCGTTTTTTATAAGAGTAGCTCTATTCTAGAGGTAATACAATCACATGTAGCAATACATCGCTAGTCCATATGTGACAGGCTAATTTCACCGCCACATTTACCGCCTACCATGGCCCCCCAGATCAACTGATCTTTCTCCGTTCCAACATGGGTGGTCACAGATGTTGACAGGATTAAAGGAAAACTTTAAAAGTTAAAGCAATGTATACCAATAATATGTATTTATTGTTTGTAAATTCAAATATAGGCACAGGGATATAGAAAAAATAAAAATATGATTAATTAAAAAAAGGTTTTATTTATGGCCAAGTTTTTAATGTATAAAATTGCTTTTTTAAAAATATAAAAAAATATTTTTTTAGGGAAGGCTATCAAAGTAAAACCGATATTGGCAGATTGTTATTATGGAATAAATTATTAGTTTAGTTCTAAATATTTCATGCGACCAATTATATCTTTTGTTACTAATTTTTTTTCCATTAACCTGTTTATTATCGTTACAATATCAATATCTATTTTTGATATTGGGTTTATTACCTTATGAACCTATATAAATAAATTGGCATTTTGCATATATTTTAATGTTTGGCAGTAGCAAAAGTTTATGGAATATCAATAATGCAATTTAGATCTTGTAATTACATAAAAAAACAATAAAATGTTTAGCAAATGCGATTTATATTTTAAAAATACAAAGCCAAGAATTAAAAAATATATTAAAAATTTAAAAACTTTTTTGAAGAGTCCATGGAGTTTTGAATAAAATACAGGAAGTAGCTAGTATAAGTCTAAGTTTTGTCAATGTTTCTTTATCAGCTTATAATATTTTTACATAAAAAATAATTGGTGAAGGAATGTAACCAACCATCCATGGGATATTAGATAAAAAGATACCAATATATATAATATACATAATATGTTTTGGGAATAACCTATAAAATAAATAAGAAACAAATGATTTTATAAATTTTTGTCTTTGCCCCAGGTACTTAACATATTGTCTTTCATTTTGTCCACATTTACAGTACTTAACAGTATCTAACAGTACAGGCTAATGGTATTGTAATAACGCTAACTTTAGGTTTTCACTTCTTTTTTATTTTTTTCTGTAATTATTAACGTTTAATTTTTGCTTCTAATTGCAATCAAAAAAATAAAAAGAAAAGTCTATCGTAGAACTCGTATCCTTAGTTATTACATTATTCTTTGTAGATCTTAATGGCGTTAATATATTAATTTTTTTTTTGGGCCAATACATGTGCTGCTACATCCGCAGCTTCTTGTATTTTATACAGTGTACAGTCTATTAATTCTTCGTTCCAATTAATATTTAATTTTTACTTGCAGAAATGTTCGACATAACTGATAAGTTTATTTCAGTGACAACTGTACAACTAGTAACATTATAAACCTGCCAGCTTGTATTTTGACAAACATGGCCTATGATTGTTTCGTCTCTTTTTTGTATAAAAACAAAGGAATGTCAAAGTCGCAGCTTGGGTTAAGTATAAATCAATGCACGATGGCGGCATTGTGTAGATTCCACGTATATTTGTGAACGCCCTGGAAACTATTGTTGTTAGCTATGTTTATTAATTTTTCGAGATGTTCTAGATCATAAGCCGCTGCGGGCCTATGATCTAGAACACATGGCTAGTTTATCCAATATTGACTCGGGGGAAAATTATTTATATAAATAGAAAGCAATGCATAAAAGTATGTAACTCTTAAAGTAATTATAGGGTTAAGAAAAATAGTATTCACAGGGCTCTATTTTAGAGCATTTCTGTTCTGCTTGTCGGTTGCAAAAAGTCTCTATTATGTTATAATATTATTGAAACCCACGTAGTTTTTTATGAGGCAGTCAAGGCTGGTGAACCCATTAGAAAAAATGAAACAAGAAATAGTCTCCCCATTTTATTATTTTTATTTTATCTCTCATCCAAAATATATATTTCTAAAGAAGTCTATAGCCACAATAAAGACTTTTTTCTATTATATTTCTATAGTCATATGTATCCCCCAAACGTGATAGGAAAGTTTACGAAAATATTAACTATGGCCTTATCTAAATATTTTACGTCATTACAACCTTGTCTGTTCTTTTTATTTATTTTAGGATATATGGCGATTTATCAAGTACATTCTATGTACTTAGGCATCTTTCTGTTACTTTTGGTTTTACCTACCGTCCTTGATACGATATTCGGAAAGGGTACTAAAGATATATTAACTGATAAATAATGACCTTGCCGTGGCCTTGATTCTTGATTATTATTCGACCTTACATCCATATCCTAGTTTGTTAATTAGGTATTTTTTAAAAAATATATTTAAAAACTATTTTTCTCGACAAGTAATTATTTTGTTTACTATTATATGTTCTAAAAAAATAAGAAAAAGACAAATACACCGACCTGTGTTTAGAATAGTCATAAAAATTTAACTAAACAAATTAGGGGTTGACGTAGGAATTACAAATTCCCACGTCAACGTAAAACTACAAGAAGGGTCCAGCGCTATTATTATGCAGTTCATTATTAAAGAAAAATAAACGTTTACAGTTAGTATACAGATATAGGCCAACGACACACCTATATAAGGGCATGTATTTTAGTCACTAACAAATATTTTCTTGCCAGTGATTTGTAGATTGCCAAAACTCTAAAAAAAGCAGCAACATATCCACGAATTCATCGTTTTCGTATTGTGCATTTTCGCGATTTAACAATAATTTGTAATAAAACTCGTCTAGTGAAAGCAAAGCGGCTAATTTTTAATGCGTGATTAACAGGGCCAAAAATAAACGTAAATAAGAAATAAACTCTTTTTCTGCTTAGGCCCGCACTAGACACATTTTCAAATAGGTTTATGTAGCTTCGGTATTTTTGGGTTTTTTATAAAAATTATTTGAAAGAGTTGTTTGTTTTAATGAGTTTTATGCACAGTAAAAAAAAGCGTCATCTTAGAAATCACCCTGTATAAATTTACATTACCAGTCTTTTTTCTTTTTAAATTTATAAATAAAACTGCTTGGTGTTTTTAAAATTTTAAGTAAGAAAACTTCATCTTTAACCGATTTTTTGTAGGAAAGCCTATATCACCGGGCTTGTAATAAAATTATATTCATTTTTGTATAAAAATACACATCTCTTTATTTTTCTTACATAGGGTGTTTCTGTATTTGTACATTTAAAAACGGCCTTTGTAAATTTCTTTGTAAACTGGGCCACTCACTATCTCAGGCCGATATAATATGAAAAATATAGTTTACTTTATAATTTGTACTCGACTTAGAAAAATAATCACCTAATTAACCGCTCTGTATCGTACAATATCCAGTAAAATAAAGTTTATTACGTAAAAAACGATTTTATGATGCTCAAAAAACAGTCTCCTTCATGTCCCCAAAACAGTCCCCTGGCGAAAAAGTCGTACTTTTGATATTTAAAATGAAATGTACTTTTACTGACAATATCAAAGAAATCTATATTTTAATTAAATAATACACCTGAATAAACTAATGTTAATTTTGTTACCAACTTTACGCACAGTCTCCCGGTTCTTATTTAGAACTGCCTCAATAACATTTAATACACTAACGGCCGAGTGATGATCGCGTTGTTAAATTTAGCAATGGACTTAAAAGTTAACAACGGTTTAGAATGTTTAACAAAATGTCATTGTCAGTGTTATTTAATGATTTTAGTAGGCAACCTGTCAAAATCTAACATTTTGTTAAACATTCTAAACCGTTCAACCCAATCGTCACTTGGCCGTTAATCTTTATTTCTACGTAGTGCTTCGTATGCTTTTAGGGTTTGCCAATGATAATAGTTAAATAAAATTATAAACCTACAAAAAAACTAACCAGGGGACTGTTTGTCGAGACAAAAATAGGCCTAAAGTTGCCCAGTTTACGGAGAAATGCTCTTAAACATTTTAAAACGACCTCTGTTAAACAAATCCAAAAACACGTAATAATTTATAAACGTACAATAAAATTTAACCTTACCTTTATCTTTTAATTCGATTTGGTGTTTTTCGGTTGTCCTCAAAGATTTTGGGATTTTTGTTCATCTCATTTTGTGGGGCTAGAATTTGCTTTGTGTTGTAAACTTAACCCGTTGTGCTGCTTTAATTGAAGTGATATGGATAAACAAAGTTATACGATTGTGTAGTTAAAAGTAAATTTAAAGATAAAAATGTTATGCCTCATAGTTAAATGTTTATTAGTTAGTATTAAATAAACATGACAGAGTTTAGAAATAAAAATACCTACATATTTGTTAATTTAAAATAAAAATTCATTCTAACAGTATTTGCTTGCATTAAAACTGCTCCTGTATAAATAACATGTTTTGGCGAATGCGCCAGATGATGCACCACTATTTTTAAATATTGACGTACTGCGCTTGCGTCATTTTGCCATGCGCGAACGCTTACTTGGGCCATTCTAGAAAAGATGCTTTGGCTTTTCGTCCATCCTTTTCGATTTTTATGATTTTATTTGATAAAAAATAGTTATTATCCGTTTGGCAGATGGGTGAAGGTCCCCTCTAATTCAAATCCCATATTAAAACATTATTGGAGTGTTCAATCAAAATTCGGTATTGTTTTTATATAAGGTTGTGCAAGGTAATAATTATGCTGTGCTCGACTTGATAGTAAGCGTCTTTAACAATAATTTCAATCCCAGAGGCATTGTTTTCATATAGTAATTTTGGATCTTTAGAAGGATATTTGTTTCAGATAGTTAATTGAAATGTTTATATTTATGTGTTAGGTTTATTTTATTTCATAATTTGTTTAAGAATTATTAAATCATATTATTGTCATTTAAAATGTTACTAGTTTAGAGGTTCACTACTTTTTGCAATTGCGTGTATTGTGTATCATTTAAAGCCTATTGTTCTGTAGTTTACTTGTAATTCATAAAAAAATATTATTTTTGAAATCCATTAGAGACAAAACAATGAGATGCACCTATAAATAAAGTTTTGTCTTAAAAAATTGTAATTTTTTAAATTAATAAAGTTGTTTGTCAAAGGCATTGTTAACGACATGGCAATCATAATAAGTTCGAAACTTGATTAGTATCGGTAAAGTCCTTAATGCAGAAAAAACCTGTGATGTATAGATAATCGCTTAAATTGAAAATATTTTAATATTTTAATTTCAAAAAATACTGGTGGTGAATAAAAATGTATACAAACATTGCCAAAAGTTTATTCTTGTAGAAATGTCTGAAAGGTATAAGGTACACGAGCATCAAGGTGTGTGTATGTAATATTATTAAAATTTAAGGGATATACATAAGTAAACAATATGATGGTACTTGACGAAAGATGATGCTCCTATATTTAATTTTCGTAAACTTAAATACTATTCTTTGCGCAAGGATTTTATTATTTTTTTCGGTGAAAAAGAAATTGTCATTTTTGTATAAAAGGTAGAGTCATTATCCAAGCCAATATATTTAATTTCAATTCAGATAATAAAGTTATAAATTTTGATCCTAAAATTTAAAGGCGGCATTTGGAGTAAAAATAGCTAAAATGGTAAAAACCTAATTTAAAGAGCTTTTACATCATATTTCTTTAAATTTCTACCAAGTTTTAATATTGTACTAGATAAAACTTTCCGACTAAATCTAGATAAGCTTGCACAAAACTTAGTAAATGAAACTGAGGCAAAGTAATAAGTCTTCTTTGTAAACGGTAAAATATAACTAAAAACGTCAAAAAGTTTTTTCTCTAGAGACAATCTCGAACAAATCCGCTCCTCTACAATTTTAGATTTCTACTGGGCAAGTTAATAGTTCTTGTATAACACTTTAATCCAAATTGAGTTTGTCTTTGGAAAGTTTTCTTACCGCCATCCTTTTCAACCTTTTTATTTTATTTCTAGCCAACCCGAGGCTTTTCTCTTCATGTGACCCAAAAACTTTTAAAAGATGACACTAAACCGTATATTCGCTTTTGATCGTTCCTTTTTGTTTCGTTTGACTTTTCGTACACGCTTTGTTCCGACGCATTATTTGTTTAGGTCAATCTAAAGCTAGAAACTAATATTTATTTTTGTTTACACACTAGAAAATAGCAATTTCAGCACATATAACAATTAAAGAGAACAAAAGAAAAAAAAATAAAAGGAAAAATTGATGACTTTACACATTTTTATCCCTGTCACAATGACACATTGTTTGTATATTTTATACATATTTTAGGTGACTTGTCACGGGTATGGCTTGTATAATTTAGCAAATGTATGAGAACAATTTTTTTTTGTTTCGTATTTAGGTTGCGTATCTTCATAACCTGAGTTGCCATTGTCGCTTTTTATTTTGACAGGGATTTTGGCATGTAATAGAACAAAAATTCAAAAGTTATTAGGACCTCGTTTATAATGTACTAGTAAGTTTATAGCTTTCTTTGCTTGCTTGCCCATTCATAAAAAAACGCGTACAATAAAGTGGTGCTTTATGTAGTGATAACATAAATAGCTATTACAGGAAAACTTGTGTTAACGGACACTCGTTTATATACTTCGTTTCACGAGGGTTTGTACTTTCGTCATCAATTGCCTTACCTTTTTAACAAATTAAAAGGTCAAAAACAGACTGAAACAAATTAATGACGTCAAAAAGGTTGGTCGTTTCTTAAAATCAAAATGGCTGCCGTTCAGCAGCTGATTTTTAAAGCTACAATAATAATAACCTAAAATATGGGTTATGAAATTATGTCATTTTTCAAACTTGTCAAAAAAATTGTTTGGTCAAAAGTAACGTCAGATTTTATTTTCATTTTCCTATTTTTATTGTGTAAAATGCCTCGACGGTATTCAGAAGGTGAACAAAATATGATTTTAAACCTTATTGACTATTTCACACAGGAGAGAGATGCAGGAATTAACCTGTTACCACTTACTTAAAATAACTGCAAATCGTTATATACGTGCTATATTCCAGGTATTAACTGCAAATGGTTATATATTCCAGGTATTTCTTTCTGGTTTCTATAAGGCTTAACACTGTTGGCTTTAAAAAATGAAATCTTTCTAAAAATGTTGTATTCTGATTATTACTTGTTCCATTATGCCGACTAAAACACCCATTTTTTAAAAAATCGGGGATTTTGATGGTCTTTCATCATGAGAAACACAAAAAAAATCAACAAAATTGAGACAAGAATAACGTTAAGTCTAGATATTTTTAGGCTGAGATAAAGCGAATCTTGAATCCGGCGATAACGATGGTCCAATCGAAATTTTGATTTATTCTTAGCTTTACCTTAAGAAAATTAAACATTTTATTGGTGCAATCGGATAATGATGAATTAAAAATTTTATTAGAAAACAATTCTGAACTTGCTCTAAAGAGCGCTTTGAAACGTACTTGCATCAATATTGCCTAACTTTAATTAAAAATGTGAACAGCATTGAATTTATATGAATTAGCTACGACAACCCTTTTTTCCAAGTCATGGCGTCATTGATGACGTAAGTACAAACCCTCGTGAAACGTTCTATATCATCCACCTGTGTTATCGGCCACTTTCAAGCTAACAAAAATCTACTTTATAGGAAATTCCCTATATAAATACGCTTAAATAATAGACACCCAATTTTTCTAATCTATTTCAGGTATATTTAGTACAGTAAACGAAGGTGTGAACCTGAAGATCAGGTTGGGCGGTCACATTTTTTTTTAAATTTTGCAAGTATTAATGTATAAAATAACCTCTGAAAATATCATAAATAAAAAAATGTCCGCAAGGACCTGCAAATGGCCCTCAAGAGCCCGGAAATCCTTTTTTTAAACTATTTTGGCCGATATCTCCCGAAATATGACACTTATGCAATTCGTGTTTAGACAAAAATAAAAAGCAGTTTATTAACTGTAAAAATGATATCTATTACTTTTCTTAAAATTTGATAGTTTTTGCGATAATCGGCCATAAATGCGCCGCGTAGAGTGCCCTCGAGAAGGGGACAATCTAAGCTTTCAAATAATGTTCATTGAAAGCCGGTATTGTCCTTGAATATTAATTAATCCCCGAAGAAAAACACGCTGTTTATAAAAATACACAAAAAGTATTTATTGAATCTTTTGGAATGTATTTAGCACCTTCCAAATCCCCGTTATCCAAAAGAATTCGGTGAAATAACTATTATTTAAAAATTTGTCCGTCCGCTTGAAAGTGTAAGTAACTAAGAGCACCTTTCGAGATGCGGGGCAGGTGCAAAAAATACGCATCGCGTTTATGGCCGATTATCGCAAAAACCATCAAATTTTTGACAAAAGTGATGGAAATTATTTTTGCTGTGCTGTGCTGTGCTCTTTTTTTTGTCTAAACACGAATTGCATAAATGTCACATTTCGGGAGATATCGGCAAAAAACTGATTGACTGTTGCTGAATTTGGTGATGGTTTTTTCTGGAACAATAATGTTTATTTTTGTGATAAAACATTCCTGCTAAAGTGAAGGAAGACTTGTCGGTGAATAGAATTTTATTTGAAAACTTTGGATCCTACTGCATAAACCTAGCTATTTCCAATGCATACTGAGGTCGGTCCTGCATGTTTTGTTCAGGAAGATTCTGAACGGACATAAATTTATAAGAATAAAATTTGGAAAATTTTAAGGTTAAACAAATTTTATAATCTGTTTTATTTGGTTCAGATGCCGCATTTGAGATTGATATTTCAGGATTTTCTAAAATTATTAAAAGTAGTTAGTGCTAGTCCAATAGAAAAAGTGTAATAATTATCCTGAAAAAACGAGGATATCCAAAACTTTGTTATTATTTCGTGCTGCAGTCCTTTTCTACATTTTAAAGCTTTTTCGTTCAATAAACTTTCTTACTATGTATTTAATAGTATCTATAGATGTTACCCGTTGTTAAGGATATAATAAGTAATATTTTCTTTGCACTGTCGTCACATTATTATTTCTTTAAAGTTTATTCTCGTATCTTTACCATTTTTATGTGACATTCCATTAGCTCAAAAACAAAATGGCGATTTTCCGATATAGGACAATTTTGTTATTTTTAATGGAATCCCCGTATATGTTTTAATATTTTTAAAATTTAATCTTTCCCCTTTAAAAAAATTTAACCAAGCTATTTTCTTAAAAAAAAAATTTATTGACCTCAAAGAAATTTACTGTTTTCGAATAGGAATATTATTTTAAAAGGTTTTGAAAGTCGCCTGTGGAAACAAAGTTATCTCGTTTCCTAACAGCAACAAACCTCATTGTCAGCCATTGTTGGTCATTTTTGACAAGTTATTTTTAAATTTGGGAAACGCAAAAAAGTTTTGTTAAGCGAAAAAGGAAAATGTGTTATTATGTTTGCGAAACCAAATCAGTAAAAGAAACCCAGCGAAGATTTAGAAACATGTTTAATAAAGCCCACCCAAAAAAAATTAATTAAAAACTGGTACAGAAAATTCTGGAGTACAGGATCTTTAGCCCAAAAAAAAAGTAAACAATGAGAATTAGCTAAATAAAACGTTACAAATTCTGGGGATAACTCAGGGAAAATCCAACATTGTCAACAAGAAAAAACTCAAGTTCAGTCCATATTCCCAAAACTACATTACAAGAAATCATGAAAAAATTTAAAATTTAAAACCATACAAAATTTAAATGTTACAAGAAATAAAAAAAAACTGATTTTCCAAAAGGGGGGAATTTTCCCAAAAATTCAAAATTTGTAAGGAACAATATACATTTTTTTGGGTAGACTAATAATGTCAGACGAAGACATTTCACCTCAATGGAAAAGTAAAAAGCATAACTGCAGGTTTTGGGCAACAGAAAATCCTCGACAATATAACGAACACGTTAGAGATTCGCCAAAAGTCACAGTCTGGTGTGGTATGTCAAAGCAAAAAATTTATGGGTCATTTTTTTTTATGAACCAACTGTAACCCTTGGACCTACGTTGATATGCTGGAAAAATTTTTTATCCCCAATTGCAAGAAGAAAATC
>JAHBCN010017304.1:0-18452 GCA_019359885.1 Listronotus oregonensis
AAATATGAGGGATAATAAGAATATTGTTAGTAATTCAGCTAGAAGATTAGAGGTAATTTAACATGCTGACATTAAATATACTTGAACAACCCATCGGTTTCAACACTCTATTTTTGAATATTGTAACATCGTTTACAATGATCAACCGAAAAATTACAATTTCCTAAATTTTCCGCTAAGAATATCAATAGGTATCGGTCACGGCTTTAAACTTTTTATTAAAAAATGTCTTTTAAATTTTACAAGTATCTAGACGTAACCTGCAACCTTTTTATCATCAAAAATTCTGAGAATCGATGAGTTTTTGATGTGGCATGCGTCAAACATGCACCAGTTCTCAGAATTTTCGAAAAGATAAAAGTTGTAGGTTTCGGTAAAACGAATCCACTAACCAAGTTTCGAGAAGTATTTCTTATTAAATTAAACTATTTTTTATTTAAAAATGGTATTAAGAAATTGTGTAAATTGTATATTCGAAAATAAAATATCAGACGCCAGAAAATCATTTCCTGCTGTCCTGAGAGCTTTGCAGTCAAAACAAGCAAGGTTAGCATTATGTAACGAGTTATCTCAGCAAGTTAGTGGAACCAAGGCTATGTTAGAAGGTAAGTTGACCTAGTATTTATACCTTTAAGTATGGGCCTTTGCCTGCTAATTGGGAACAAGTTAATATAGTCCAAGTGGCGACTGTCGTAAAAGGGGGTGAACCAGAATAAGTACAAAAGTAGACTTTATTAATTTTTGGATATTAAACAAGTAATAAACCAACGTCTGGCGATCTGTAACTTGTCCAATTTTTTTTTGAATAATTTTTATTTTAATTTTTTGTAAAATTGTTTATAAAATTAGTACAATGTTTTACTATTTGCAGAAGTTTTGATCAGTAGAATATAAAAATTTAAGTCTGGCACCCCTATTCTTGACACAACTGTTTGCCAGACCACCCTCAAAATATTTATTGCAATAATAAGTATTCTATATAAGGTGTAAGAAAAAATTAAACGTTAAAATTTTTTGTTTGGTTTCCTTTGAATAGTTAATTTAAAAACATAACGCTTTTCTTAAAAATTTTAGATCAACAATTTGACCTAGTAGTTCGCCTGATGAACTGTGCGTTACAAGATGACAGCTCGATGGACGAATACGGCGTCGCTTATGCCCTTTTGCCCTTGGCGACTATTTTTTGTAGGAAGTTGTGCACCGGCATTATTCAGTTTGCTTACACCTGTATACAGGAACATGCCGTCTGGCAGAATCAACAGTTTTGGGAAGCGGCTTTTTATCAGGTAAGTGTAGTGTCCTAAAACACCCCCGCTGGCAAGCTTCTTGACAGTTTATAACCTAAAAAAAATAATTTTAATGTGTAAGTAATAATTTGGGGTCTTTTCTAATACGTCCTCGCATTTTTACGTCTGAAATATAATTGGGCAAAATAAAAAGCCGCTTTGCTAACCAAAACTAACCATGACCGACTAGAACTAAGGGCTTTTGAATTTGTCTAAATTATTTGTAAAGTTATAAACATAATTTTAACAACATATTGAAAAAAACTCGGGGAAATATATAATTACAAAAAATTTATAACTTCTCAATATATATCATTTTAGGATGTCCAAAAAGAATTGAAAGCTCTGTATGCATCAAGAGTGGAAAACCTAGTTCCAAACGAATTGCGAAGTCCGTTATCTCCAAGAGATCGGGATTTGACCTGGAATAGAAGGTCAATGTTGCGAATGCAGGAAACTTCTGCATTGGAAATTGCAGCTGAACAAATGAGGTTGGTCTGTTCCCAACAACACTACTCCAAACAAATATCGCATATTTTCTTAATAATAACGTTAAATAGTTTTTATAGAATAAGGTCATTTGTTCGAAGGAAGTTAACGAAATAACGCAACTTTTAATTTTTTAGTGTTTTATTTGCATGAAACCCAAAGAATAACATTAAAATTACTGCCCGGCCATAACGAATTTGATATTACAAAACTATAACCCTCACAACTGCCCTGCAGCGCCTTCCTATACTTAAAATTAAATATTGAACATACTGTTTGGAAATCTTTTCCATTCCTCTATAAGAGCTTGAGACAATTGTCCCAAAGTTTCTGGTTGATTTAATCTTTCTCTAACGGCTCGGGTGAACTTGCTGGCCAATTCATGACATCAATATTGGTGTCCGGCAAAAACCCCGTCACAATGCGTGCTGTGTGTAGAGGCATTATCATGCATTAATACAAAATTATCGCCTACCATTGGGGCAAAAGGAATTACATACTCTTAGAGGATATCAATAACTTACTTTTCAGAATTCAGAGTATCTGTACAATATGGAGGTCCACGAAAGTTTATTCTTCCCCAAACCATAATACTTTCTTCATCTTATGCATCCAACCGACGAATGTGGTTTTGTACGTATCGGATTTTAGGTCTTCTATACATCTTCTGGTGAGTCGTGGTCCCGTTACTGCTCGTCTTGGCCTTGATTCATATTCTCTTAATCTATTTTTAACCTTTGATAACAGATCTTATCTTGGTAAGTTT
This sequence comes from Listronotus oregonensis, assembly GCA_019359885.1. Lineage (NCBI taxonomy): Eukaryota > Metazoa > Arthropoda > Insecta > Coleoptera > Curculionidae > Listronotus > Listronotus oregonensis. The sequence goes on from JAHBCN010017304.1 coordinate 2,542, forward strand.
TTTTTAGCACATTTTGTAAATTTCTAGATGAAGTTGTAAGATTTCTTCAAGTTTTCAACCGCAAAAATCGATCCTATGTTGCAGTTGTGGCCCTAGGACGGCTTTGACCAGGACGTCGTGAGAATGCGTCAGTTTCCATATACCGCCTTAACACTCTACTGACGATTAGATAACATTTAAAATCTGCGCAATTCGGACTTAATTGTTCCATCAATTGACATTATAACATCCGATTGTGCCTTAGCATTTGTTAAACGTCTAGTAACACGTCTGTTGTCATCGTTTATGTCTCTAATTTCAGTAAATTAATAATTTCGTGCGAAACTCTATGGTCACCTAATCGAATAGTAAATAAATAAAAGATTTAGCATTTTGCAGGTATACAGAAAATAAATGATAACGAACCACATAAAAATTTGTATCTGCTGGAATTTGCATAAAAAAGGTCTAAAGTTTTTAAAACTAAAAATCTTAATTTACCCATTTTATGAATAAAGTGTGTCGTCCAGTAATGTATTATTAATATAGATTTTTAATTAATTTAAAAAAATGAGTTTCTTTAACCAAACATTTTTCGTGCATCAAAAGAAATACTTTAAAAATTTGAAACAAAAATGACCACATATAACACTGTGTAGTGTTAGTTGTAGATCTTTGTTATATCTTTGTTATATTTGCCTTTAAAAATATTGAAAGTATACAGGGTGCTTCACAAACACGGAATAATCCTTGTGTTGTGCTTTTTTTTAAATGAAATAGTATTATTTTCAATTTACTTTCTGAATCTTTGCAAAATGTTAGCCCTAGTTCCTGCTTCATGTCCTATACCTAAATCCATCAGTTAAAAAGATGGGATGTAACTTTTATTAAATTAATAAATACAGTAATTACGAAAAAAACTCATTTAATTAAGTCCTGCAAATAAACAACTCGACAATGCCCCAAGTTGTAATAAAATTTATTAACAACATTTTGGAGCATAACTGAAGTTCTCAATTCACATTCGGTCCTAATTCTGTCTTTAAGTACATCAACATTTTCCGGTTTTGTTGTTAACACTTTATTTTTCAAATGACCCCAGAGGAAATAGTCCAAGGGCGTAAGGTCAGGGGACTTCGCTGGCCGCTATTTCACCTCTTCTGCCGATCCACCTATTAGGGCAAGTAGCATCTAAAAATCTCCGTTCCTTTATACCGAAATGTGCAGGGGCTCCATATTGCTGAAACCATGTTGATTGTAAATTATGACCTCTTCTAATTATTATTTCAGGTAATATTTTATCTTCTAACATGTGCAAATATTGCTCTGAATTTAAATTTCCCTCAACAAAAAATGGGCCTATTGTTTGGTTTTTAATTATACCTGTCCAAACGTTGATTTTCTCAGAATATTGGGTGTGCGATTTTCTCATCTGCCCAGTATCGACAATTATGTCTGTTAACTGTGCCGTTATGCAAAAAAGTTGATTCAGCAGAAAAAATAATATTATTGAAAAAATTCCGATTTCGTTCCCATTTTTTCAACATAACTTCCCAAAATTCAATTCGGCGATCCAAATCATCCTCAAATAGTTATTGCACTAATGTAATTTTATAGGGTTAAAATTTGTTAGATATACTCACAGATATAAAACCAATAACGGATTGAGAGGCCACTTTTCGTAATGACAGATTTGGTTCTTCTACAAAATGCACAATTTCCAAACTTTTTTCTTCATTACTAACCGTTCTTGGTCTTCCGGAGCGTTGGCGATCTTTACAAGTACCAGTTTGGTCAAACCTCTGAATAGTCCTGATCACTGTAGATTTGGAAATAGGAAGGCGGTCCGGAAATGTATCATTAAAAAGATGATTTGTTTCATTAAAAGATCAATTCTCTAATCATAAAAAGGGTAATGCGTTCTCCTTCAGTAAGGGGCATAATTTAAAATAAATATTAAATTCAAGTAATAAAGTTACAACATTCGGCAGTGTCAAAAATAACTGTCGTGTAAATGTTGGTAGTGTCTTACAGGTAAAAAGATGAAATAATAGATAATCTGGGAGCAAAATTTAAAAATCTTAATAAAAGTTACCTTATATCTTTACAACTGATGGATTTAGGTACAGGACATGAAGCAGGAACTAGGGCTAAAATTATGCGTTGATTCAGAAAATAAATTGAAAATAATAATATATCATTAAAAAAAACACAACATCAGTTTATTCCGTGTTTGTGAAGCACCCTGTATACTTGCAATATTTCTTTTAAGGCAAATATAACAAAGATTTACAACTTTTCTCTGAAATATTTTTTGATCAGAGACGGCTTTTCGAAATATCGAGTGAGTCCGAGACTTTTTGAACACAGTGTATGTTAAAAGATATATGCTAGTTACTTCTTTTCCATTGATTAATGTAGTGTTTTAATTATCTTGAAATTTTATATTTGTTATATCTTTTAGGATTTGGAATTCAATTGATCCAGAAAAGCAGAAGGAGCTGATTACATGTGAAGAAAACACCATGTATAGTCAAGCAATCCACTACGCCAACAGGATGGTCTATTTGCTTATACCGTTGGATATAGGAAATAAGACCAGCAAACAGGAAACTTTCGATGACGAAAGGGCTAGTAATAGTATTGCAAATAGGTAAAAAGTATTTCCTTATTTTTATCAACTTTTTCCAAGAATAAATCAATGTGACATTTAGACGCGTGTGAGATGAATTCTTTACACCAGAGGTTTCCAAACCTATTTCGTCTAACGCCCTCTTTGAAAATCAGTTATTTTTAGTGCCCCTCATTTTTTTTCACCTTAAAAATCTCAATATCCTATTAGTCTCGGCTGGAGTTAAAACTATATTCTAAACGAGACTTTTCTTACTAGAGAGAGCAATAAAAATGCAACCTTACAATATAAAGAGAATCTTTTATTTAAAATTAACAATAAACAACATTGAGCAATAATACAACTTTACAATATTTACACCCGGTTGCAAAAAGCGTGATTAGTACTTTGAATGTTTAACGAAGTGTCAGATTTTGACAGGTTGCCTACTAAAACCATTGAATAACAGTGACATTACGTTTTGTTAAACATTTTAAACCTTGATTAACTTTTCTGCAACCCTGGGTAAGAGTATCTGGGTAGCGGGCGGAGTGGCGATGCGTGCGCGCGGCAGAACGTCAGATCAGACGCAGACTTGTAGAAAGAACAAGACTAATGGGAGGATTGATATAAAAGATAATGGAAGTTTAGGCACAAAAAGCCCACGAGGCTGCGCTGCCTCCGGTAGTGAATCAAGAGGGCTCCCAGGGAAGAAGAAGACCTACTATTTTTATACAGGATTTCTATTGTCCACCATTTTCGAAATAATTGACAGATTTTCGTCCTTTATTGATCTTTAGGAAGTTTATAAAAAAGGAAACATTAATTACACATTGCCTTTGTTAATCTTTTTCATGTTATTTTAGTGTTGTTTACAGTGTGGCAGAGAGTGACAGTGCCGATGCAGAATCCGGCTTTGAAGATCAAGATCCCAGTGAGACTGGGAGTGCCGTGATTCGAATAGTTTCGAGATTTATTGACCGGGTTTGTAATGAAGGTAATAAAATAGATTTTTTTAGTAGTGGTTGGTCTACCCCAGAGATTTTTAAAATATTTTCCTAAAATGTTTTCACAACTCTATATATTAGATATTTTTGGCGCCAAATAAAACCATGCCTTTATAAATCATTGTTTAAAAACTATTTTTTCGTTTGTGTTAATAAATAAAAGGGAAGCAGCATAAGCACTATGTTTGTTCAAAAAAAAAATTAGCTATGGCAACATTAGCCCAGTAAATAAGCCGGAAAATACTGTAAAATGTGGAAAAGTTGGTAAACAGATCCAATTTTAAAAAATTTTGTTTGTACGATCCTAGACCCTCAGGAACATTCATCACCACTAACACCTGCCTCGCAATGAAAAATAAAAAAATTAGGGTAGTTTTTCCACCCTCAATAGTAAAAGTGATAAAAAAAAATAAAATTCAAAATTTCACCTTGGAAATCGTCTCTTGGGGGTTTTCGGGTTTCTTCAAAAATCGATTGAGGGTGTTTGCACCCCCTCAAAACAGAAATGGGGAAATTTTAAAAAGTCGCAATTTTACCGCGAAAATCCTCTATCGGGGGTTTTTGTGGTCGCCGATTACAAATCCGTGGTCAAAAATCAAGTTAGGGTGGTTGCCCCCCATTAAAATCACCTCTAGGAGTTACAGAATGGAGAAATTTTAAATTCAAATTTTTTCCATATCTGTCACTCGTACAGGTGGTTTTGATGGGGTGCAACTGCCCTCACATGATTTATGACTGCGGATTCATAATCAGCGACCTCGAAAATCCCCGAGAGCCAATCCCGAGATGAAGTTTTGAATTTTAAAAAATTTCCATCAGTTTTACTAGTGAAGATATTTTGGGGGTGGAAAAACTACCCTACTTTTTTCATTTTTCATTGCAAGGCAGATGTCAGTGGTGATGAATGTTTCGGAGGATCTACAGAAAACGTAAAAACAAAAAAAAATAAATCAAAGCTTGTTATCAACTTTTCCACATTTTCCGACTTATTTACTGGGCTACATAGTCTATTTTGAATTTACTCTAAATTAAGTAGAAAGACTGAATGTCGGGCTATTTAGCTTCCAAAAATTCCGATCTTTTCACAAATTTAAACTTTTCCAGTGTTTTGAATTATAAACGGCACAAATAATGGCCGTCAAACCAAGGACTGCTATTGGTATTGCGTGGTATAACTATTTTAAACTAAATTATCTTTTTTTTTTCCTTGTTAATGTCATCAGAATATTTTTTAAATTCTTTTAAATAGTCCCTTCACAACTTCCTTTTTTGCCACTTTAGATTTTTTTTAATATAAGAACGTATTATTTACAATTTACTGTTATTAGTTGTTTTGTTAGTTATTTAAGTTTCATTAAAAATTATTTTTTTAGGTGGCGTAACAAGAGACCACATAAGAAACTTACACCAAATGATTCCAGGGGTCGTCCATATGCACATAGAGACTTTAGAAGGCGTATATAGGTAAAGAACATTTCAACAAAATAAAAACACATTTTTTTGCAGTTTGTCTTTTTTAAAATTCCAAAAATTAAAAGAGATCATTTTAATAAATTAAAACCAATTTATTGCAAGTGCCTAAATCCCATTAAAAAAAAGTTACAGTTAACTATTAATGGGTCCCAGAGACTTACATTGAATTGTTTTTTTTTCGAAAACGAAGCAGGATAGGAAAAAATTTAAGCAACAAAAAAGTTGGTAATTTTAGTTGCTTAATCCAAAAAATATAAATATTGCAAAAAAATAAGTGGCATACTTTTTTTTTCACAATTGTTTTCGATAAGGTGTCCCCTGAGACGCTACCGGACTTAATAATTTTAATTTAATCAGGCTTAAAATAGGTTTTTATTACTAAAAATAACCCTAACAAGTTTTAATATATAATTACAAAAAAAAACATTTTTAAGAATAAGCATAGCACTCTCTCTTGGAAACTATGCATATTTCTAGTATCTTTTTTTGTATTTTTCAATGAGGAATCACCTTCTGCAGTGATTTTTTTCAACACCCTGTATTATATGTCTGAATGGGGAGCCTATAGGGAAAGGGTTTTTATAAAAACTGTTGTGTTATTTTGACCTCTCCTACTTTCTTCCAGATTTCTTTTACATTCTTTTGGCAAACCCTGTATATTACCGGATTTTTTCACTACCTGTGTTCAAATTTTCATATCTGTTCTATAGAAATTATATTTTTAGGGAATCAAAACGGCGTCCACCCATACAAAAACCAAAAATACTGACACCCAACCTTCTTATCGGAGAGGAACTCATTATGGATGGATTAAGGGTTTACCTTCTACCAGATGGAAGGTATGTAACATACAGGATGTAATCTAAATGGTTTTTTGATATATAAACCAATTAGAATTAACTAATTAAAACCACCAAACTCTTGTCATTTTTTTTACATAAACTAATTTTATTTTACCTTGTATGTAGCGAGAAAAATTTTACATTTACTTAATTTATACACGTTTCTTTATTTGCATGTCTTGCTATTGTTTTAACCTAGTCTTTATATTCCTTACGTTACAGAGAAGAAAGCATTCCAGGGCTTTTGGGCGTACCACCACTTTTACCGTCAGAGGGCGCCATATTTCTTACCAACTACAGAATTATATTTAAAGGAACGCCATGTGATTCTTTTGGTAAGAATTATTTAAACTAATTTTAAAGAGTCATAAAATCTTTAATTGTTTTAAAAAGCGTATAAAGGATAAGTTCCCCTCTTTTATTACTTCTTACCATAATGATTGCTTTTTTATTTTATTAATTTTAAAACCAAATACTTTCCTATAAATCCATATAACAGGAAAAATTAATTCATAACAGAACATTGAGTTTTCTTTTACGAATGATATTTATATGATGTTTATTGGCACGGTGCGCGATGAAAACTACGTCTGACTGCTGCGTAAAATTATGCTTAAAAGCCGTGGGAGAGGTGTCAAGATTATTTATAAAATTTATTAATTTTTCGGTAATAAATATATACCGGGTGACAGAGCGAACATGTAACAGCACATAACTTTTTTATTTATAAGAATTAATTACACTGCCTACTTGGCGCATTATTGTTACTTGTACAGGGTTATTGATTATAAATGGATCACTCATCTATCTCATTAATTTGACAAGTTACAAAAAAATGTAAATATAAAAATTGTAGAGTTCTTTATAGATTATTTTGTGGTGTTACACAAAAAACAATCAAGCATCACGTTTTTGACATATGACAAAGAGTTGTCATTTTTTAAATGTAAAATTATAAAAATAAATTTATATTGTTTTTCAGTTTTATAGAACTTTTAATTCTCTATTCAGCAATATATAGTTTTATAATGTTTTTGTGTAAAATAACGGAAATAATAGCGTTTTTTAAATTTTAAAAAAGATGGCAGTTCACGCAAAACAACTTAAAATGAAGTCTGTTTATATTAGGAATTTTGACGTTACCAAGCTTTTAATAAATGCTAATTTAATAACGGGCTTTACGGAAAGTGAAAAACGAGATATATTTAAAATATTTATTAAAAATTATAACATTTTTAAAATAATTATAAACATCACAACGGGTTTAACTAGCATCAATGAGGACAAAGAGAATTTCTTTCTAAATACATTTTCCAGATAGCATTAAGATATATATAAATTCAATGCTGTTCACATTTTTAATTAAAGTTAGGCAATATTGATGCAAGTAGGTTTCAAAGCGCTCTTTAGAGCACGTTCAGAATTGTTTTCTAATAAAATTTTTAATTTATCATGATCCGATTGCACCAATAAAATTTTTAATTTTCTTAAGGTAAAGATAAGCTTAAAACAAAAATTCGATTGGACCAGCGTTATCGGCGGATTCAAGATTCGCTTTATCTCAGCCTAAAAATATCTAGACTTAACGTTATTCTTGTCAATAACAAACCACAAGAATAAAAAAATCTACTTACCTCTAAAACTGCAGTAAGTGGTAACAGGTTAATTCCTGCTTCTCTCTCCTGTGTGGAATAGTCAATAAGGTTTAAAACCATATTTTGTTCACCTTCTGAATACCGTCGAGGCATTTTACACCATAAAAATATGAAAATAAAAATAAAATCTAACGTTACTTTTGACAAAACAATTTTTTTGACAAGTTTGAAAAATGACATAATTTCATAACCCATATTTTAGGATACTATTATTGTAGCTTTAAAAAATCAGCTGCTAAACGGCAGCCATTTTGATTTTAAGAAACGACCAACCTTTTTGACGTCATTAATTTCTTTCAGTCTGTTTTCGATCTTTTTAATTTGTTAAAAAATGTAAGGCAATTGATGACGAAAGTACAAACCCTCGTGAAACGAAGTATATAACAAAAGGCAAGCACAACGGGAATAAAGAAGGCCATATATGAGGGACAAAGAAGAATTTCTTTCCTAAATACATTTTCCAGAATACATTAAGATAATACACGTAAACAACAAAGTATTATTCTTTTTATTATTACTATTATTATTATTAACTAAAACAAAGTTACAAAATTACAACCACATCTAATATTAAGATTAATATTAATTTTGCAATACCAATATCAATTAATATCATAAGCAATAATTACTGAAGTAACTGCTCAACGTGTGCACCATTTTGTTCTATACATTTTCTGTATATTCTTCTTTGCCGTTCTATGGAGGCTAAAATAATGACTTGGCCATCATTATTTAAAAATTCAATTTCCTCAATAAGTTTTTTTCTTATTGCTAAAAGTTAAATTATTTCATTTTTTAATTCGTCATTTAAATAGCCCCATAAAAAGTATCCAATAAGGTTAAATCTGGGCCGTTTGGCGGTCACCTTAATGTGCCATATCTGCCAATCCACAAAGGAAAAGTTTCATTTAGAAAGGCAGTTACTGCCGCAATGTTTATGTGGTGGAGCACCTTCCTGCTGCCAAATTATTTCCCCATGATTTTGTCCCCAATTCTCGATTACCGCCCTTATTGTTGCCAAGTATAGTGCACCATTTAGGTTTCGATCAAAAAAAGTGGTCCTATGACTCTATTATTTACAATTCCACACCAAACCTTTACGGACTGAGGGCCAGAATGTTTAATTTCTCGAATTGCTCGAGGATTTTCAGTGGCCCAAAACTGAACGTTTCTTCTATTAAAAATTTTGGCTGTTGAAAATGCTGACTCATCCGTCCAAAAAAAATTATTAAATAATTGTGCGTCTTCTTCGAGACGTTTCATTATCTCTCGACAAAAACGTAAACGAGACTCTTTGTTTTCTTCAGTTAATTATTGTACGGGTAATATTTTATATGGGTGGTAACCATATTTATGTAAAGTATTTTGAATCTTGTAGTATGATTTATCAAGATTTTGAGCAACATCCTTAATGGCAATTTGTGTACTTTCTGCAATAAGAAAACAAATGGGTTATTTGTAAATTTTTGTAATTAACTTGTAAACTGACATAGCCATGGCTGGAATAGTGAATATCAATTTACAGGGACATTTTTTACAGCTTTATCAGTAAAACTTTATTTTCTTTGACAATAAAGCGTATTTTGAGGTGATTTGAAACAAATTTACTTTACCGCCATCTAAAAGGTTATTTAGGTTATTGACTATTAGCATAAAAAATATTTTTTATTTAAATTTAGGAATAATTATCGGCATTTTCTTGGGCAGTAAATTGAGCAACTTTGACCAAAATAACCGAATCTCGTGCTTCTTACACTTAATTTAAACAAATAATTTACAATACTTATTTATTTTTATACTTACCTTGAAAATGCTAAATAATTTCTAGTTATTCATTTTATAATCATCACCTCTTTGTAGAGTCCTTTTTTTTTCGTTTAAACGTTGTTTCATTCGACACCTTAGTGTATATTCTGGAAAATGTATTTAGGGAAGGAATTCTTCTTTGTCCCTCATATAGCCTTCTATATTCCCGGTGTGCTTGCCATTTGTTATAATCATTTTTAATAAATATTTCAAATATATCTCGTTTTTCACTTTCCGTAAAGCCCATTATTAAATTATGGTAATGTGGTAACGTCAAAATTCCTTATATAAACAGACTTCATTTTAAGTTTGTTTTGCGTGCACGGTCAACTTTTTTAAAATTTAAAAAACGCTATTATTTCCGTTATTTTACACAAAAACATTATAAAACTATATATTGCTGAATAGAGAATTAAAAGTTCTATATAATTGAAAAACAATATACAGGGGATTCCATTTAAAAAATGACAACCTTATGTCATATGTCAAAAACGTGATGATCGATGGTGTTTTGTGTAACACTACAAAATAATCTATAAAGAACTCTACAATTTTTATATTTAATTTTTTTTTGTAACTCGTCAAATTAATGAGATAGACGGGTGGTCCATTTATAATCAATAACCCTTGTACTTATTATAATGTTTGCAAATCAATGTATATATGCATAATTTTGCGATTTTGGTAAAAAGGTCAGTTGTGCATATCAGTTTTGATAAATTATATGAAATATAAATGTTTGATCTAAAGTGAAATTTAATAAAAAATTAAGTTTCTATTTGGATTTTTAGATATTAAGCGTTAAAAAAATACATTTCCAAAATTTTAAAAATTAACCTCTATTCCTAACTCTTATTAATTAGATAAAAAGTAACAAAATCACAAATATTTTTACGCCTTAATCTTCACATTTCAACGCCTTTTACATGCTGATTATTTGTAATTGTCACGCCATGGCCTACTAAAAAATGTGACACATGGTTGAAAAGAGAATTTTGAGGTGTATCAGGAAGGCTAAAAATATATACAGGGTGCTATTTAAAATTTTAAATTTAGGGTTAATTCCGGTTAAACCGGGAGTGAAAAAATTGGTTTTATTTAGTCATTAAAAGCGTGTCCTTATGAGAGGGGCATAACCAAAATTTTAAAAATGAGTTCTAATAAATAAAAAAGTAATGGGCTGTTACATGTAAAACTTTATACCCGGTTTTATAAACCTGGTCCAGCTTGTAAATGGATTTTGTTTATACATTAAAAGGTCAAGAAATTTAAAACTTCGGGTTAAAAAGGTACCCTTTTTGAAATTAAATTGGGGGGGAAATTTGGGGTGTTTCATTTCCCCCAATTTTGGGAATGTCAGTTTTGGGGCTTCAAAGGCAAAACAGCGGGTTCCAAAACAAAAACCCGGGTTTAGGCCCGATAAGTAAAAAAATCAACCGGGGACAAATTTGGCTTTTTTTGTGGCAATTGAAAAACCCTTGAATTCAACACCCTTCGTCTGCGTGCATTTATCAATTTTTTTTTTTTTTAATTTCCAACTAGCAGCTGGAAATGTATAAAATTTGCAATTACTATTTCTGCAAGTATTCTTACATTCAACTACACAACAACTATTATGCACCATTTTTAATATTTCCATTTAATTGTTTACATTTAAATCAAGCATGATTTAACGAAAATTTGACCACAGTGAGCGCTGCAATCGATTCAGCTGTTCCCACCATACACTCCGCTCCCTGCCAATAGCAATTACAAAATTTATTAACTTTAAGGAAAAACTTTTTCCATAAACACTCACTACATTTTCAGCATGTGAACAGATCATTGTCCGGTCTTTCCCCGTTACATCTCTTACCAAAGAAAAAAAGGTCGCCGTTCAGTATTTGGCACATCTCGACCAATGGTTACAAGAAGGAATACAATTAAGGTCAGTACCAAAAAATAGAAAGAAATATGTAAATCAGATTTTAAGGTTTTTTTATACAAGGACTTCTGCAATATGCTTATAAGGTGTTTTTATTTCAAAGTCAGATATTAATAAAACTGAGGCAGGAGCGCATTTCCCTAAAGTTGGATTTGGATTGATGAGTTATTAGTCGAGGCAATGAAGCACTCAACCTCGGATTTTTTTGCATTAAGAATTTGCTTCCAAAAATTTTTTGGAAAAAATTCCTATTTGGATTTATACAAATCGAAATTTTCTTTTCAGCCCTTTTTTTGGGAAAATTTTCTTTTTGAATTTAGAACGGGGACTCGGGTTTTTTCGGGGGTTTTTGACCTGATCACGAATATGATGTTTAATTGACCCACAGCCGCCAGAGTCAAAAACACCGATGAACGTCATCCCGGGGACTCCCCAAAATTCCCTTTTGGGGAAAGGGGGGGAAACTCGCGGGGGTTTTTTGGGCCCTTAAATTTTAAAATGGCCCCGAACACCCCCGGGACACCTGGTACCGGAACCTGGACGCGGGCCTCATCTCCGGGTTTTTCCCCACACAATCAAAAAAAAAACCAAAAATCGTTAGGGGTTTTTTTTGGTTAATAAAAATTTACATGTAAAAGCCCCCCCGAATACCTTTGGACCGTCTTTTTTAAAATTTTAATTTTGACCCCGGCCGGGGTTTTTCGCCGATGATATTTGAATTATTTCCCAAAAAAACCCCCGGGGGTCGAGTTTTCTCCTTTCCCCCCAATTTTTTGGGGGGGGGGTCCCACGGGATGAGTTCTCGGGGTTCCCGGGCTCCAGGTCGGCTGTGGGTCGATTTTAACATCATAATCGTGATCAGGACATCGAAAAAACCGTGATAACCCATTCCAGTTCTGACTATTTTAAAAAATTGTTAAATTTTTCAAAAGTCGTCTAAAACATGGCTGCAGCAATGCAATTTGCGGTTTGTATAAGTCACAAAAGGTACTTTTTTAAAAAAAAAAATTTTGGGAAAAGGGAATGCAAAAAATTCCAAATTTTGGGGGCCCCTTTTTTAATTGCAAAAACCTACCCTTTTTTTTAAAAATTTTAAAAACCAAAATAGGAAAATGCTGTTAATGTAATCTTTTTTTTTTCAATTAAAATTTTAAAAGGGCTTTTCAATTTTTTTCCCCGTTTCAGTTGTACCACTTGTTTAAAAAATTTTCCCCCAGATAATTTTGTTGATTTTTTTAAAGTAAAATAATTTTTTTTGGTGGTGTTTTTTGTTAAAAATAACGACTAAAAAAGCGTAAAGAAATTTATCCTAAAAATTAACAAATGTTTTACCATAAAATCCTACACTTTTGGTGTTACTAATTTTTAGAAGGAGGAAAATTAGGAAAGTTTGCAGTTTTGAGGTTAGGTCCGAGGTGCTTTATAACTTAAAAACTAGAAGTTTCCAATAAAATTTGACTTTGTATTTGTGATCAGCGCCCCAAAAATCCCCCGTAAACAAAATAATACAAATAAATTATGACTTTTTAATTTAAAGGAAACAAATTGCGTACTAAAAAATATGGGAAAAACAAGATATTGTTAGGTGTTTAATAGTTATTTACATACCAAGCGAGGAAAGTCCCCTTTTTTCCCCCCCGGGGTAATTTGAAAAAAAACCCGGGAAAAAGAAATTTCTCTGTTATCCTTAGATTTATGAAAAAAGGAAAAAAAATTTATTGTTGGTTTGCAAGTTATTTAAAACACAAAAAAGCAATATGTTAAAAAAAAAAAAAAAAACATTAGTTCCTCAAAAAAAATTTTTGTGGAATCCCAAAAAAAGGGTATTTTTGACCCCAAATTTTCTTTTTTTTTAAAATATATAAATTCTATGCCCCTATTAAAATTACAGGGTACTATAAAATTGTTTGCCGATGATAAACCATCGTATATTTTGCTAACAGAAAAAAGTGAAATTTAAGACAATACTAAATATGATTTAAACATTGTTTTTGATTGGTTACAATTTAATAAACTTTTTAATAACACTAAAATTTGGACTTCCATTTTTTTTTGTTAATTGATAAAACGTTTGGTTTATTTTCCCAACCTTTTTAAGTGATAACAAAAAAATATTCTTTACATTTAAACATCCGTTTTTCACCAAAACCCGACTTTTTACGGCACCGGGGAGCCAGATTTTTCGACATTTGGTTTTGGGGAAAAAATTTTGATTTTTTTTAATTTTAAGTTTTTTTTTTCTTTTTTTATGGGTTTTTTATTTTTTTGGAATTTTATACGGTTTTTTTCCCCTTTTTAAAGGGTTTTTTTTTTTGTTTTTTAACCAAAATTTTAGGGGTTTTTTTTTCCCCCATATTCCAAACTTTTAAAGAATTTTAGATACAGCCTTTTTTCCATTTTGCCCTTTTTGAAAATTTTTAAAAAGGGGGGTTTTGGGGTTTTAAAAATTTTTTAATTTTCATTTTTTTTTTTCAAAACCCCTTTTATAAATGTCTAAACCAATTTTTTAAAAATTTTTGGCCAAAATTTTTTTGATTTTTTTTTCCCCCAAACCCACGACCTTTTCAATTGGGGTTAAAACCGGGGGCCCAAACCCCCAAAATTAAAAAAAGATAAAACCCTCGGTTTATTAGATAAATTTTTGGGGGTTTAAAAATTGTCCAGGGGGGGGTTTTTTAAAACCAAAAATTTGTATATGTCCATTATTTCGTTTGACAAAAAAGTCGAAAAAAGGTAGACCCCAATTTTGTTCCTTCTCCATTGTGAATTTGATACAGGGTCGAAGACAATTTAGATGTTTAAACCTTCAAGTTCTTCGTCATTACCTGTCCACACAATAAAAGTATCGTCAACATATCGTAGCCAAACTTTTGGTTTGTTAGTGCAGTATTAATTGCTGTTCCTCAAACCATTCCATATAAATGTTTGCTACCACTGGAGGGGGAAAAAAAGAACCCATGGGAAGGCCATCGTCCTGCGCATAGTACTTATCTTTCACTTGAAAGTGAAAAAATGGGGGCACAGCTCCCCAAAAAATTTCCCTCACTCCATCCAGCGGCAGGGGGGTGCGTTCTACTAAGGTATCATCTTCGTTGAAAAATTTTGGGCCCGAATGATGCTTAACGATTCTTCTATTGGTACATTTGTATATAGACTTTCTAAAATCAAAGCTTACGAAAATATCGTTTGGTCCTATTTCTACATTTTGAGAATCTCAACAAAATGACTGTTTTTGCAAAAAAAAATTTTTTCCCGGGTTTTTTAATACAAAAATTTTTTTTAAAATCTTTGTACCCCCTTTTTTAAAAAAAAAAAGGGGTTTTTTTTGAGGGAAGAAAAATTAAAAATTTCCCATTTTGCCCCCCCCTAAAACTTTCCTTTTTTTTTGTTATTAATTTTCTTTAAAATTCCTTTGGGGTGCCCCCTTTTTAAAACCCAGGGAAGCCTTCCCCTTTAAAAAAAAAGGAAATTTCGAAGCGTAAAATTTTAAAAAAATTCCCAAAAGGGGGTTAAGATCATTGGGCCCGCCAAAAAGTGATCCTTAAAGGCCCCCAATGCCCTATAGTAGTTTTTGGGGGTTGCCCCCTATTTTATTTTTAATAAAAATAAAGGGCGGAAATCCCCATGGGTTCTAGCCCCGGGTAAAACATTTATATGGAATGGTTTGAGGAACACGCAATTAATAAAATAAACCAAAATTTTACATATGTTGACGATACTTTTTTTTTTGGACAGGGAATGAGAAAAACTTGAAGGTTTTTTAAAAATCTAAATTGTCTTCGACCCTATAAATTCACAATGGGGAAGGAACAAAATTGGCTCTACCTTTTCAGTTTTGTCAAACGAAATAATGGACAAACAAACTTTTGGTTTAAAAAAACCTACCCCCACTGGACAATTTTACACCAGAATTCCAATATTTTAAGAAACAAAACGAGGGGTCATACGTACTTTTTATAACCGCGCGGTGACATTATGCAACAGTAAGGAATCCTGCAAGCCAAAAAAAATATAACCAGGGATCTCCAAAACGGTCAGGGGGATTGGTGGAAACAATCGATAAATATCGATAAGACAAAGAACTCAATTTGAACAAGAACGGAACAAATATTTATCATTCCGTATATTAAAGGAACTTTAGAAAAGATCCGCAGAATAGAAAAGGTACAAAATTTAAAAAAGCATTTAACCCAAAACCACTTCGAAGATCCTACGACAAGACCGGACAACAATGGTTCAAAAATGACTGTATCTCCAAATTCCTTTGGGAAAGGGGGAAGTATAAACGGGAAACAAAAAGACCACTAGAAATTAGGTTAAAGAACACAAAAAAAAACGGAACAGGTGAAACTCGAAATCAGGGGTTGCCGAACACGCAGGTCAAAACAACACCGTATACAATTCGGAAACAAAAATTATTCATAAAGAAAACCCCCCCGGAAAAAAAAAAAATTAAAGAAGTGAATAATTGCAAACAATCAAAATGTTTTTGAAACCGAGTGTGAATTCCAATATTTTACGTTGTTTAACCGTGACAAGTGGGAAGCTTCGGGGAACAACGGGTAGTATATAAGGTCGTACAAGAATAGTTTTGTTATCATTGGAAAACGGTTG
>JAHBCN010017305.1:0-18536 GCA_019359885.1 Listronotus oregonensis
AAATTCTTTGATTATTTCGCGTGGAAATAAAACGGATTGGCCCAGTCAAAAGTCTGAGGTTAGTCTGACATGCAAACTTTGAAGAATTTTCGTTGTGTAAGCAAAGATAAAGCACGCATTCAGTTGAAGGCCAACTTGTTATAAGCAAAGACAGATTTTTTATTATTATAAGCAATTAAAAGAAAAATATATATTTTTAAAAATTTATATATTTTTTGGTATATCAAATAAACCAAAAAGGCCACTGTGTGAATAATCTATCAACAAAACACTGGGGTGAATGGACAGCAATATAAAGTGCCACTCTCATGCATCCCTTCAGAGATCATCTGAAGAAGGGCCGAACTTCCCACTTTGCCCTTTTTTCCTACTTTCCTTAAGACACCCACGGTGCGTCAGTTCAAGCCAATCCGATATATTGGGTCTAAATATAGATAGTTATAATAACACTAAAATCTTGGGCTTTTATTGTCTTTATTTCTTAATTGATACACAACGTTTCGGTTAGTGATGTATCTCCAACCGTTTTCAAGTGATAACTATAAACTATTCTTAAAAGCTACGACTTAAATACTATCGGCTGTTTACCAAAGCGTGACCGATTTTTCACGGTTCAACAATGGCTGCCAGATATTTGGAATATCGATACTAGGCTTGCTAAATATGTTTTGATTGTTTACAATTATAACAGCTTCTTTAAATTTTCTTTTCTTCCAGTGGGTTTCGTTATGAATAATTTTTGCTTCCGATCATTGTATGCGGTGTTGTTTTGACCAAGCGTGTTCGGCAATCCCAGACTTCGACGTTTCACCTTGTTTCTACGTTTTTTTGTGTTCTTTAACTCTAATTTTGAGTAGTTTTTTTCTTTTCCCGATGTATACCTCACCACATTCACAGGGAATTTGGTAAATAAAGTCATTATTTTAAACAAAAACAAGCTTACACGCGTCCAAAGGTTTGAGTACAATTTGCAAATATGTTATTTAACAATACATAGTAAATCATTTAAAAATTACAATTTAAAACTGCAGTCAAAAACAGGATATTATACATGGACCCATAAAATTTTATTAGGCAATCATGTCACTTAATTGTTTTTGTAATATTCCTCTAATGAAGAGAAACATTTGGAAAGTAAATATTTTTTTACTACAAATTTAAATTTTTTGAAGGGTAGCTGAGTTATAGAAAGTGACAAGAAATTAAATAATTTAGGACCATAGTATGATATGCCTGACCTATTTATTTTAATTTAAATATATTTTTTCCTATTTCTTGTAAGAGTAAACGTGCCTTCATGTGTTGTGTAGTTTGTGTTATTGTCTTTTGTGTAAAGTAAACAATGTAAAATATACGGGTGTTTAAAAAACATGGACCATCGCTCGTGGGGTAATTTTTACTAAGAAATAATAAAAAAGTCCTATGCATGGGTCCGGAAACGCATGGTTTCCGAAATCAGGAGATAAAGTTTTTTTTCATATTTTTTTCAAATGACTTAAATACCACTTAACCGATTTAATGAAACTTGGAACTTGAAAGTGTATTAATAAAGTGCATAGTTTTAAGTAAAAATCTGCTTACGCTGTGGCGTGGCGTGCGTACGGGGTAACTGTAAAAATGTATTTAAGAAAAATATGGCGCCACTGACTTTTGCCAATTTGTGCACCAGTTATGAAGCTTTTACATAAGCCACAAAAGTTACCTCTTGGTATTTTTTCGTTTAGGGTTTTCCTTACAGATATGGTTAATTTTATAAAAATGTGCAAAGTACCCATTCGTCGGCGTAATGAAAAAAGTAATCTAGAAACACCATGATTATTCAAAACTCTTGTTTTTGTAAATAACAATTGACTTAAAGCTAAAGAAAATGTTAAAAAGTGACCACCATTAGCGTTGTTACAAGCATTTAACCTTCTCCGCAAAGATCTTCTTACTTTTCTGCAAATATTGTGATCTTCTCTAATGATGACAAATATATTTTTTATTCTTTCCAATAATTCTTCTCGTGTATTTAATGGTGTTTTATAAACTATTTCTTTTAATGACCCACAAATAAAAATATAGTGGATTCAGGTCGGAGATCGAGGTGGCCATGGCACCGGACCTCCACGACCAATCCATCGGTGACCGTATGTTCAGCTAAATATGTTCTTACAACTGCGCAAAATGTGAGGGCGCACCGTCATGCTGAAACCACATTGTACCATTTCTCACAAAAGTGGTAGTAACTCCGGCAAATCATTTTTAAAAAATTTAAATATGATTCCTGATCAAGACGATTCGGTAGAACAACAGGACCAATTATGTGATTTCCAATAACACCAGCCCAAATATTATGGATTGTCTGCATTTCTACTCGTAGAGATGAGGGTTTCATTGGCCCATGTATGTAAATTGTAAAATTTACTATACCTTTTCGCGTAAATGACGCCTCATCAGTGAATAGTACACGTTTAGAAAAATATGGTCTGTCTAGTTTGTTTAAGAACCATTGACAAAAATTACCCTTGGTCGAAAGTCTCTAGGTAAAAGTTCCTGGACAAGTGTAAAATGATAGGGATATATACTTTGCTCCTTCAAGTTCTGTGAACTGATGATGCCGAAATATTTCCCAGTTCATTGGTAACAATTTCGTACTTGTACTAGGATCACGTTCAACTCTATTTAATATCGCCTCTTCGACTCGTATAGTTCGGCGGTATCTTCTGCTTCCAGAGTCAGCTTTTATAGGTTTTAAAGAACCAGTTTCTCTTAAATGACTTACAATACGTGGAAAAATATTTTAACCAGGAATTCTTCTTTGGGGATAAGTTTCCTGATAAACTCGCACAGCTTGTCTAGCATTTTGATTCGTTTGTCCATAAATTAACAACATATCAGTCAATTCGGCTGAAGTGTAGTTGATAAAAACTATCTTGATAGGAGGAAATAATATTAATGAGCAGCTTAATATCTAAACACGAATCAAAAAATAACGAAACAAACAAACACGATCAACAAATAACTAAAATCGAAAAAATGCTAAATTTAAAGAATAACACTAAAACACTTTTGACTTCTACAAACACTTCAAAATTATTGAATTTAGAGAACTGTCAAAAACTACAGTTTCATGGCATTATACGATTATTTTTTGCATTACGCCGACGAATGGGTATTTTACACATTTTTATAATATTAACCATATCTGCTAATGGAAACCCTAAACCAAAAAATACCAGGAGGTAACTTTTGTGGCTTATGTAATAAGCTTCATAACTGGTGCATCAAAATTGGCAAACGTCAGTGGCGCACATATTCTTTCTCTAAATACATTTTTACAGTTACCCCGTACGGAAGCCACTGCCGTAACTGTAAGCACATTTTTACTTAAAACTATGCACTTTAATAATACACTTTCCAGTTTTAAGTTTCATTAAAATCGGTTGAGTGGTATTAAATACCATTTGAAAAAAATTGAAAAAAAAATTGAAACTTTAACTCCCTGTATTTCAGAAACAATGCGTTTCAGGACCCATGTGCATAGGACTTTTTTTATTATTTTTTAGTAAAGAATTACCCCACGAGCGATGGTCCATGTTTTTTGAAACACCCTGTATAAGCAAGGATAAGTAAGTACATTTAGTTCCATAAAAAGCGTCTAACACTTTCAAGGAAACTTAGATAGTTATACTTTCCCGCACTAGTGCGGAAAAGTGTCACTTTCCGAACTAAAATACGTGCACGAAAGTAGACAAATATGCACAGCCATAACAAATAATTTCATTTTAAAGCTTATTAATATTAAAAACATTTTTTACTTTCATCGTACTTAAAACAAAAGAACGTTTTGAGAAATTATGGAGATAAGGCACGAAATCGGCTCAAGGCCAACTCATCAACTAATGAGAACACAATTGTTCATTTTTTCGTACTCGGCTTACTAAAACGGCTTTTTAGAAGAGGGGAAATCCTTAGAAAATCCCTAAAGTTATCTCGATCGCTTTTCGTAAAGGGCCGATATTTTCTTTATCGAACAAGATAAAAAAATCTTTAAATCCACTTAGAAGCTAAGTAAGCAGGAGGAATTTTATAAATCAAGAATGAGAGGGCTTTTCGGTGTTTTAAAAGGGTATATTTTTTACGAGTTAGTGTTTAATTTTCATTTATAATTATGTTCTTACTAGAAAATTTAACCCTTTTCAATTAAACTATTTTTTTCAGTATTAGGGTATACCGGGTGGTGCGTCGCCGAGTGGCACATAGGAAATCTCATGTAAATTTTAAGGGGGTTAATTATTGGCTCACCTGTACACATAGGCGTGCGCAGGGTAAAGCTGGTGTGGGTGCCGAGATAATAATAATAATAATAAATAGCAGCGAGGAAGAAAAAGAGGAATCAATGGTTGCAAAGAACATCTCCTTATCGATAGATGCATTACACAAGACTCAATCCAATACAAACGCAACCTTAATATGGCGTGGATTGACTACAAAAAAGCGTTTGACACAACATCTCACGAATTACTGTTGCATCTGCTTAAAGATCTTAAGGTTCCTCTTAACCTAATCCGATGCATTGAGCGACTGATGTCACTTTGGAAATCAAAGTTCTCTATAACATCTGGAGCACAAAAAATTATTACTGGGCCCATTACGTGTAAAAGGAGCGTATTTCAGGGTGACTCACTCAGTCCTTTGCTATTGTCTCTTCGAAAGACACGCGGATATTGCTGTGGATCATCTGGAAGACGTGAGCATAAGGTAACCGATCTGTTTTATATGGACGACCTAAAACTGTACGCAACTAGCAAGCAAGACCTACAACAGCCTCTTAAAGTGGTTCACGAATACACCAGAGATGTTGAAATGTAGTTCGGCCTCGACAAGTGTGCAAAACTTAAGCTAAATAAGGGCCGGTACGGGAACGATTTAGAAGCTGACCAGCTTGCCGATAGCGCGCTACTCCGCCCTCTACAAAACGATGAGAATTATCGATATTTAGGAATCGACCAAAACCGGACTCAAGATGTTAGAGCTGTGACCGAGCTTAGAAGCAATTACAGGCGACGTTTACGGAGAATTTGGGAATCCGAATTATCTGGAATAAATAAGGTACTTGCTACCAACATGCTAGCAGTGCCTGTATTACTTTACTCTTTTGGAGTAGTTAAGTGGACGCGAAAGGAACTGCGCGAGCTTGAAGAAAACGCGGCTGGCGAGCACACGAAAAATGATGCATCTTCACCGTAGCATCCACCCGCGCTCATCAACATCCCGTATTTACCTCCCATGCCACCAGGGAGGTCGTGGCCTTTTGAGCTTAGAGTGTATGCACGATCGACTGGTTTTGAGTCTTGCTTATCAAGTTGCCAATAGTACTGATCCACTGATGCAACTAGTAAGAGCACACGAAATAGCTATTGTTGGAGCGTTTCTATTCAAGGCAGCGGAGAAATTCGGTCTCAGATTTGCAATTGATCCAAACGATGACCAGTCACTTGTAAGACTTGAGTCTAAAGCCGTAAGAACTGCAGTTAAAAGAGCAGAACAGCAGATGCTTTTGGAAGATCACATTAATAAGCTGCAACACGGAGTATTTTACCGAAACATAGAAAGACTCACGTTTGGGTTTTTAAAATCTGCTGAGCTCAAGTCTAATACCGAGGGTTTCCTACTAGCATGCCAGGATGGGGTGATAAAGACATTGGTATACCGAAGCCAGTTTTCTAACATTACTGATACTGCTTGTCGAGCTTGACGACAGCAACCCGAAACACTAATGCACTTATTGTCAGCTTGTCCAGTGCATGCTGTAAGTGGTTACATCCACCGACATAACGATGCGCTTCGGGTACTTTATTATCACCTCAGACATTATTACGGCATCGACGAAACAGCAATTTTGCCATTTGCTCCCGGCGATATTGAGGCAGTAGTGGAAAATGACAACTGTCGCATATATTGGAATTATGCATTCCCAACTACGCATCAAATTCGCGCAAATAAACCTGATATCGTTCTCCTTGATAAAAGGAATAACTCTATGTATGTGATTGAGTTCTCCGCCCCAGCGGAAACTAACATCGATATAAAGGAACGGGGAAACGAGCCAAATATCAGGATCTACTTGGCGAACTTCGGAGGCTCTATCCGGAATATAACGTGCGATTGGTTGTCCTGATTGTCGGCGTTTTGGGGGACATAAAGGAAAATGTGTTGGGGGAGCTGAAGTGTATTCCCGCATGTCAACATTCACCCGAACAACTGATAATGAAAATCCAGAAATCTGTTGTCCTTGGGTCCCTTCGTTTACTGAGGCAAATGAATTTGGCCGAAGATCACTGACCGAGCGGACGCGAGGAGTGGTCTTCGATACGGATGGCCTTCCGCATGACGCCCTATGGGCTCGGAGCCATGGGATACGTCATGTCGGATCTTTCTAAATGATAATAATAATAATAATAATAATCCAGTGAATAAAACTGGATACGATTCATTTCATACATTTGAATCTAAGGATTGTAATTAATAAATCGAACCTTATCAAATAATAATTTTTATATTTTAAATACAATAATCTTTTTTAGACTAGTGGGGGTGCCACGGCACCCACGGCACCCACTGTGTGCACGCCTATGCCTGTACATATTACAGAAAAAATGTAAGATAACTTTTTGAAGAGACCAATCTGATAAGCCCTCGTGCCAAGTGTTAAAAAATTTTAATAAGCGAATTTGAATTATTCAATTAAATGTAATTGCAAAATTACCAAATTTTCGGCCCAGGTAAAACCAGACACCAGTAAAATGAATATTGTCCCTGACATGAGGAAAAGTATTAATAAATTAGTGACAGTCGGTATTAAAAAAATGAAAAATTCAATTGACGAAAGAGTATCCATAATTAAGTGGCATTATGCGGGATACAGTTTTAGAGCAGTATCAGAAATGTTTTTAGTTTATTTCCCCACCAAGCTCATTCTGTTCATTTTAACTATTAAACGTATTATTAGTAAGTTCGAGTCCAAAGGTACTGTAATAAATAATTGTAATTGTTCAACTCAGGATATCGAAAATAGAGCCGAAGAAAAAAAGAACAAAGATCTTAATATTCTACTGATTGTGGAGAAAAACAAAATGGTTAGAACGAGGGTTCTTGGACAAGAGGTAAATAAACATCATACAACAGTATTGTGCATTTTGAAAAACCACAAATATTATTCGTATAAATTCGAAAAACATCAAGAGCTGCAGAAAGGAGATGAAGAGCGAAGACTGGCAATTTGTTTTGAAATGATGAAAAGAGCAAATAACGATAGGATTTTTTTTTAATATTTGTTTTACCGATGAATGTACATTCACCCTCAATAATGAACCAAATGTTTTTTTAAGTAATTGTATTTTATTTCATTTTATTTTTCCACACCTAGTAAAATATTAAGAGTTCAGTTCTCTCTTTTTTTTTGGATCTATTTTTGTTCTACAAGACAGCGTTATTAGATTTACACACCGACGTTTCGTCTTTGAGCTGCCATTATCAACTTTGTTTATTTATACATAATTAAAAATAAAAATTGACGTATCCGAGCGATTTGAAGATAAAATTATGCTGTACGCGTTTCTGTAGCCGGCCTAATACGTCTTAATTCAAAATTGTTTTTGCTTTATCTTTTGTTTAAACGAAGGACGTAACTTTTAACGGCCTACACAAAAAACCAAGCCTCCGCCAAACCTCTTAAAGACGTCGATGTAAAAAAACGGTAAAACACTTTTGTTACTTGTTGCGTAAAAAAAGGTTTTACAACTTTTCAGCACAAAAGAAAGGACGGGCGAAGAATAAGTCGTTCGGTCTTAACATGCCTTTGGTTTCCGGTCTTTTCAATTTCCATTATTAAGGTTTTCTTGCCTAAAGAGACGGGTTTTGGGTCTTAAGAATGGTATTTTATTCTTTTTTAATTTAACATATTATTATAATTTGGTAAATAAGGTACAAATAAAACAAATTACATTGCATTCTATGTCAGTGTTACGGAATTACCAGTGACAGCTCAACGATGTTCGACATTTTCTATCTAAAAAGTGAGCATAGATAACCTAACTTTAGATATATAATGACTAATCGCATTTATGGCAAGTTTACGACCTCGCGCACTTAACAAACGATAGTGTCATTAAGCATGCGTATTTAAAAAGCAGGACCAGTTCCGGACTTGGAAATTTGTATGTCATTAATTAATAATTTATATTAATAAAATATATTTTTTATATATTTAGATACTAAATTCTTTTATTTTGCGTTTCTATACATATATAAATTATGTTAGGTAGTAATATAAACCATGAGTTAACAAAATTAATATTGCAAAATATAAATAGAAAAAATAGGGGCTAATAAAAGATAGGGTTAATTTCAAGACCCAGTTTTGTACCGCCTTAAAATGGTTTGGAAACTGTTAGGAATTTATTAAACGCGTGACTGTCGACTTTACAGTTTTATGTCAGTTCAAAAACGACGAGTTTGAACGCTTTCTATATATTTAAAGGGTTTGCTTTGCTTGGGGATCAGTAAGGGATGCAATAAACGGTTTTTTGCTAGTTGGAACAGACTTATAAACGAAAGGGTAAAAAAATGTTTTACAAATAACGTTAACTCTTTTCCTGCTTACACTTATGTTTTCGATAATAAAAGGATATTCTAAACATCTTAAATGTATTTATACAAAACGAGCATTTATTTACTAGAGGCAGCCTTGCGTTTGGCAGTGCGAAAAGAAAAAAATCATAGGATAAACCTTTCTCCGTGGCTCCAACCATGTGCCGATAGATCGACGCGGAGAGACCGACAAATCAGCACGCAGAGCGGGATATATATTTCTTTTCACCGACCAATGATCACGTTGGAGGGAAAAAGGTTATACGCTATTTTCTTTCTTGCACAAATGATCGTTTTCCAAGCGGAAGAGTGCCTCTAGTAGGTATATGCTCCAAGGAAATATGTTATATGTTGTAATCATACTTAATGACTTTTTAGATTATTGCAATACATTTTTTGTTCAATTTTTTTTAATCCGAAATAAATAATTATAGTGATTTTTTTTCAATTATGATTGTGTTACATAGATGAAACAAAAAGTTAATTCTTAGATAAGCCACAAGAGTCATGTTCAGTCGTATTCGCCATTTTTTATTATTATTAACTAGAAGGCATCAGTTGTGAACCAGTACAAAAATTTGTGGCTTTCCATAGCTGTAACATTCAGAAGAACTAGAGGAATTTAAGGAGCTGACAATGGATAATATGTTTATTTTTGATTAAGAACAACATCTAAACCAACCAATGTGTTTCACTGGTTCAAAAACCAGTAATCATGGTTTTTTTAACCAGTGTAATATATATTTTGTTTAAGTCATCAATTGACGAAGTACGGAACTGGCCGGCGACGAATTTGTAAATAAAATCGATCTGCTAGTCCGTTCTGCGCATGATTTAGGACCCTAAGAGATGACTAGAGCCACGGCGCACGGACACATTTTTTCGCCCATAAAATCTCACTTTTGAACCGCGCATCTGATACCCTTTACCGGTCCATATTGAGGTCAGTGAAAGTGAGACTTGAGACCAAATATGCAGGGTGTCTCACGACAAACTGCAGCTATTTATATATGAAAAACTATTCATAGAAATGTCGATGGGGGCAACTCAGCTAAAATATTTTTAAGATGGTGGCACTTCCGGTATAACCGGAAGTGCTACCATGAGTATCAACTTTGTTGTTTTAAACTGAACACCCTATATATGTTAAATTCCGGACAAATTTTCTGTAAAATGTCCTATACTTAAGTCGCGCCGTTTTTGACATATATAAGTTTTTATGTCAAAAATGACGTTTGTAGGCTCTAGACTCTAGAATAACAGCCAATTTTTGTACAAAAAAACTTTTATTATTTAAGTTAGATTAAATTTATTATTAAAAAAAAACGCACTTAATTAGATTTTAATAGTAAATTGATACCTATTAATACGTTAAAAATTAAAATGAGAAATTTGCCAAAAAACAATTGTTTCAAAAGCAAACCCCTGAGTTTTATAATTGTATCTTATTAAGAATTAAAAATTAAGATGTGTTTGTATAAGGTTGTTCATTTTAAAAATTTCTAGTTTTCGAAATATTGTCAATTTATTATTTTTATATGGCGATTGAAAGTTCAGTTTACTATTAGTTGGCCATGGCGGTGTTATTTGAAAACAACTGACTGCTAAAGAACTGTGTTGTCATTTACCATTTTAAAATTGTCATTAATCAAGCCGGGGAGCTTGAAATAGGCCTTTTCATCATGTGACAAGCGCAAGCGCAGTCGCCATGTTGAAATAGCGGCAATTCAAAAGTTTCGTACTGTTTTGATCGACAATGGCTGGGAATGCAGTATTATCTCCCCAATTAAATCATTTTCCTGAAAAAAATCGTTGATGGTGCTTCACCGATTTATAATTCAGTTGAAGCCCATAATTGTACGCAATTAAAAAGGTAGCTTAAATGTCATGGACGTCTTTAAAAAAGAAAAAGAAGTGAGCTAATTGAGAGGTTAGGCATCATTACTTCTTTACTATACAAAAAGTATCTATAATTTGATTCTAATTAGACCTACCACACATATACAATTGTTATATTGATTAAATTGTATTGTATTTAAATGATTTATAGTGTGTATCACTCTTACATACTCCATAACAACACCGCTTCTTCGTTCCTTTTCGTACTGATATCATTATAATAATCGATTAAAAAAACCTATTTGCTAATTAAGGCACTTTTTTCTTTATTTTCGTATTGCTTTTCTTCAATATCTATACTTTCTTTAGTATTTTTTTATTTTAATTATGTGTTTACAGGCCCTTTAACATGCTTGTTTACAAAAAACAGTACGAAAAAAATGGCTGATACGGACGCATGCGCACAAAAAAAATTGTGATGAAAAGGTCTATATACGCACGAAGATGACTTAAATTCGTTTATTATCTGTGGAGAATGTGACAAAGTTTTTGTCAAGAACATGTGACGTATTTGCTAATAACCAGAGAAACAGTCAGTTGTTTCAAATAACACTGTCATGGTCAGCTAATAGTAAATTAACCTTAAAATCCGCAGCAAAATCGCCGTATAAAAATAATGGATTCGTAATATTTCGAAAACTATCAATTTTTGGAATAGACAACTTTTTACGAACACACCTTAATTTTTAATACTTAATAGAATTAAATTATGAAATTCAGAGGTTTCCATAAAAAAATAATGTTTGGCATTTTTCTTATTTTAATTTTTAACTACAGTTTTTAAACACCCTGTATCAATAGCTATCAAATAACTATAAGAATCTAATGAAGAACGTCATTTTCAACAATAAATTATATTTAATTAAATAATAAATGATGCTTTATAAAAATAATTGGCAGTTATTCTATAGCCTAGATACGTCATTTTTGACATAAACATTTAAATATGTCGAAAACGGTGCGACCTAAGTATAGGACATTATACAGGGTGTTCTATTTAAAATTTGTAAACGGAAGTGCCACCATCTTGAAAATATTTTAGCCAAGTTGCCCCCATCGACGTTAGTTAACTGTTAAATTTTCAATATTTTCCTATTAATAGTTTTCCATATATAGGGTGTCCCAGGATATGTGTGCAATCTCTCGAAATCTAATAGAAAACCTAAAAATATTAGGACAAGTTTCCATAAACTCTTTTCCTACGAGCCTTCCCTACGGAAATACAGGTACCTGTGCATAACGGACGCGCCTGGAAATCGTTTTTGTTTAAATAACTTTTAAATATGGGGAATTAATATTTTTAATATGGATGGAAACAAATAAGTCTTCTTAAAATAAACTCCATTAAATCATATTTGGCTTATTTAGTTTGCCAGGGATGGCACAATAATAGCGATTTTTTTAACACCCTGTATGATAAGGGCTCAACAATATTATTTTTGCCTTAAACTAAAAATATAGGTACTCTTGATTGATTAATTTTTTAAAATAAAAATGGAAATTTTTTTTTCATGTTTTCATGGTCAAAAATTAAAAAACATTTTGGGGTTTTTTTTGAAGAAAATTTTCTATAACGTATGCCCTAAACGTCTTAACTTTTGAATAAAAAAAATTTTTAAAAATAAATCATTCATTAATAATATTTGTAATACCCCCCTTAGATATTTTAATGAATTGACCTAAATGTACTATAAAGAAGTTTTGGGTAAAATTTTTTTTTATTTCACCAGTGGCGTTCGTAAGAATTTGACCTCCCAAGGAAATAAAAAATGTGGTACACTAAAAATGCTTTTTGATACATAGCACATTTTTTTTTTTTTAAAATATCTAAGGTGGTATTACAGATATTAAATTGATTTATTTTTAAAAATTTTACCACCCTGTATCTCAAAAGTTAAGACGTTTGGGACATACGTTCATATAAAGTTTTTTTTTTTCTAAAAATGGAAAAAAAAATTCCCTTTCTTAAATATTACGTGCCATTTAAAAAACACCCTGTTTAATGAAAAAAAAAAACATGATATTTTATTAATTTCTTGTAAACAGTTGATTTTATCGAGGTCAATCAAGAATACCTTATTTTTAGTTCAGGGTTAAAGTACCCAAAAATAAAAATGGAGCCTTTATCATACAGGGTGTTAGAAAATTGCTATATTGTGTCAGAGCTAGTCCTCCCTGGCAACTAAATACCAAATATGATTTATTGGTTCTTTTTTAAAAGATTTATCAGTTACCATCATATTAAAAAATTAAATTACGCCCAGTTTTTTAAATTTATTTAACAAAAACAATTTCCAGGGGCGTCCGTTATGTACGTATCTCCGTAGGGGAGGTAGGGGGAAAAAGTTTGGGAACTGTCATAATATTTTGGGTTTTTCATTAGATACCAAAAAAACCCACATATTCTGGGACACCACGTATATCGCCGCAGTTCGTCGGGAGACACCCTGTATACTAGATGCTATTGGCCTCCAGTGAAACAATTTGGTAAAAAATATACGCCCTCAGCTGACTGTTGTTCCTTCCAACACATCTCGAGCAACAACTCTTAGCAGGGGGCGTAAAAGTGCTATTTTACGCCCCTTTCTCTCTATTGATATTTTATTAGATTATTGGTTTGTCCTATTTACAATATTATTTCTTAATGATTTTAGAGCTTTAAAATATTATTTTTACCCGTTGTTTTTTTTTTTTTATGTTTATAAATTTAAAATGATACTGCTTTTGCCAGCTCTCTACCAAATGGTATTATTTTTCGTACATAGCTCTAATGAGTTTAATTTAGATTCAAATTGTCCCCCTCAGCAAACTTTTTATGGAGCAACAATTTCGTACGCCTAAAGCTCACTGATATTTAAAACTTTGTTACTGACTGGAAGGCTAAATATATAGGATAGCCAAAAAAGCTTTAAACAAATAAATTTTTTGGCAAACTACCAAATACATTTTTTCAAAAAGGGGGTGAAACTATACTTTGCACCAATTCTCAAAAATAAAATCTTTTTGTTTTTGGAACATAACTTAGTATTTAATTATAAAATAATGCATAATTTTGCTGAAATTTTGCAGTTTTTATAACATTTATTAAATTTAAAAAAAATCCATTTTAAACCCAAAAGTACATTTTTTAATAATTCATAAAAAAAATTTTAAAGTTCATAGCAACCACTAACTGGTTATGCATCTATAAAATTAATTTTCTTCAACTTTTTAAAAAGGGAAAAAATGTTCAAAACACGCGAAATTTTTGAGAGATTTTGAACGGAAAAGCGTTAGAAGAAAAAATTTTTAGGGAGGGACAAAGTAAGGGTGAAATCTTTTAAAAAGATATTTTTGGCCTTTTTTTTTTTTTTTTCAAAAAATAAAACCCAATAATTTTTTTAATTTTTATTTAACTTAGAAAATAAATTTTTATTACCAACCCCTAAAATTGTATATGGGATTTTTCCCCCCTTCAACATTTTAAATAAAAAATACAAATTAAATTTGGAGGGCGGAAAAATTAATGGGCCAAAAATACTGAAATTTCCAAAAATTTTAAAAATTTTAAAAAAAATAATTTTTGAAAATTCCCCCTTCCAAAAAACCTCAATGCCTTTCCCAAAGAAAAAATTGGTTTCTATTTCCCTGGGAAAAAGTTCTATTAAGCCCCAAAGCCCCCCCGAACTTTTCTAAAAAGTCGATCCAAAAAAAATTTTGAAAAACCCCAATTTTTCTTTTGAAAAATAAAAAAAAAAGAAAAATTTCCCTTTGAAATAAAAATTTTTTAATTTAAAATTTTTAAATTTTTGGTTTTTTTGTTGTAAAAAGAATTGCCAATATTTTAAAGAATTTTCGTTTTTAGAAAAAATAGACACGGCTTGCGTGTTATAGAAATTTAAAAAAATTTTTGCAAAAAAAGATAGGTAAAGAAAAAATGGGAAATAATTTTTTTGAAAAAATGTTAAAATTATTTTATAAAAAATTTTTTATAAATTTAAAAAATTTTATTAATAAAATATTAAATAAAAATAATATTATTTTTTTATTATACAAAATTTTAAAATTTTAAATTTTAAATTTATTTTTTTTTTAAAATTTAAAATAAAATAAAAATTTTTTAATTAAATAAGGAAAAGGTTTCCCCAACAAACCCTAAAATTATTAAATAGCACTAATTTTAATGTAAAAAAATTATAAATGTATTGGAAAATTTAATTTTTTAATTTAAAAATTTCAAAAATTTTAAAAAATAAGAAGGAAAAAATTAAAAATTTTTTAATTAAATTTTTTATTTTTTCTCCCCCAAACCTAAAAAACTGTAATTTGGTCGAAAATTTTTTTTTTAGGGTTTTTTGCCCCGCTTTTTTCACAAAATTTTTTTTTCCCAAAGGTTTTTAAACCCTTTTGTGCCTTTTTCTTTTTTTTTTTAATCTTTAAAAGGCCAGAAAAATTGTCTAAAAAAAAGGGGTAAAATTTTAAAATGAAAAATTCTTTTAGGACTTTTTTTTAAAATTTTTCCAAATTTTTTTTTGTTAATAATTAAAATTTTTTTTTTGCAAAATTATTTTTTTTTTATTAAAAAATCCCCCCTTTCTTCACAGAAAATTTTTAATAATTAAAATAATAATAAAATTTAAAAATTTTGTTTTTTTTAAAAAAAAACCCCAAAACAGAATAAAATAAAATAAAATAA
The DNA here is from genome assembly GCA_019359885.1 of Listronotus oregonensis. NCBI lineage: Eukaryota > Metazoa > Arthropoda > Insecta > Coleoptera > Curculionidae > Listronotus > Listronotus oregonensis. Next base: position 15,209 of record JAHBCN010017305.1, read on the forward strand.
AAAAAAATAAAATAAAAAACAAATTTTTAAAAAGAATTTTTAAAACTCAAAGTTTCAATTTTTTAATTAAAAAAAAGAATTAATTAGAAATTTTAAATTTTTTGAGCAGGGGCAAAAATCCCCCAACCCGAATTCCTTTTTTTTTGGGGTTTCCTCCTACTTCTTTAGAGTACCTTGTCCGGGGCGTTTTTCCTAATTAGACTCCAGAGCTTGACACTGGCACCCATTTTATCTCGCGGTTTTTGGCTTTCCTCACAAGCCTAGTAAACCTAAGCCTACATTCGGCTTTTTCTTTCAGCCTCCTGCAAAGGGCCAAAAAATCCTCCACCAGCCTATTCTTTCCAGGTCCCTTTTTAGTTTCAATGACCTCTTAGTTGACCTAACGTATCCTTACGACTTTACGCCGGCTCAGTAGGCTCGAGATAAACTTGGCCTGACAGGTCTTAATGAACTGCTTTGCCTGTTATTGTCCCGGTGTTTATACCCCCCAACTTTGAAACTTTCTTTTACCCAACTCTTAATGGGCCTGCCGAATTCCCAGAATGGCCAGGGCCCATCATTTCCATGGCTGATCCTCTTTGGCTAGGTCTTGGGCCCCTTTTTTAAATAGGTGGGCCCTCGTGGCCTGGTACCCAGGCACCTAAGTTTGTTTGTGGGCCCACTTTTCCAGGCCTGTATACAGCCCCCCCCTGTTTGGGAAATTTAAATTTTGAAAAATTTATGGCCTTTAGGCCCTTTGCTGAGTAAAAGAAATAAAAAGAGAATTAGCTTCTAAAATGGAAACATCTTTCATTGAAGCTAGCAAATTTTCCTACGAGAAATTACCATTAATTATGCACATTAAACCCCTCATGGAGAAAATAGGGTCCAACTAACTGCATATTCCATTAACGGAAAACTGCCCCCGATGACGGGATTTCAAGATGGTATGTGGATTTTCTTTGGCTAAAAAATAATTATTGTAAAAGTTTTTATTGTAGAATTGTAAAAAGCTAGAAGTATTTAATTTAGGTTAACTATTTATTTGAATAAATTACTTTAGTTTTTTCTATTCCCCAAGATAATTCCAGCCTGTCCACGTTACTTTAAGAAGCGAAAAGAACCCTCAAAACCGCGCCAAAGTTAAATTGACTTTCAAACTGTTCAGTTGATGACATTGACGTTGAATCGTTAAATTGTTATTACCATAGAAACGTTTTTAAACCTGATTGCTTATAAAAAGGTGTAAAACAAGGATCCTTGTTTTCATACGATTTTTTCGGAACAGTATTTTACATCTCTACGTTGTTAGTTCTGACTGGTTCTTGCTACGAAGCCAGTGACAGAAAGGCACATGGCTGGGCAAACCTACAAAAAAACCCCACTGATTTTTAATTTTTTTTATCCTTTTTCCCAAATTTTCCTTGCCGTTTTATTAATTCTTTACTTTTAAGCATTTAAAAAATAACCTCATAATTATAAATTTTAAAAAATTTAAACTAAAAAAAATTTTCCTAAAAAAGAATAAAGAACTTTTTTTAAAATATTCAGTTACTCCAATCCAGCAATCTATGAATTTCAACCCGTAGTTAACCTCTGACATTAGGAAACACCCACCCAAAGCCCGCCCCGAGAAGTTTACTACTACTTGTTGCTTCCCAAAAGCATCTTTCAAATAAAGGATAAAAATTATTTTCCCTTAGTCCTTAGCATTTTTCGATACTTTTAATTTGTTAATGTTTATTTGTTATTTAGGGTGTCCCCAAAGGAATTTAAAGGGTAGGGCCCAATACTGTAAAAAAAATTGTCCGGGGTGGGGGGCAGCGGAATGGGGGGGTTGGCCCGCGGAGTTTGCGCAATGAATAGTAGGTCAGAGCCAGACTTCCATAATTTTTGTTATATTATAAAGTTGACAGCATCAAATTCAAATTCAAGCATTCACTGTTTTTTTTTTTTTTTTTCAAAATTGTTGGTTTTTAAACGATACTACCATAGAATTTTTAAAATTTTTGTGTAATATTGGTTTTATATCACTATATAAAGGGAAAAGAATAGATGGCGCCACTTTACAGCCTTCTATTTAAATGTCGGGGGTTTTTTTTTACCAAAAACTTTGTAAATAAATAAAACAGATTTTTTTTAAAAAAATTTGAAACATTGTATGTAGTTTCATGTACTTATCAAATATTGTGTAAAAAAAGGGCGTAAACTAAATTTTAAGATTGTGGTTGTACAAAAAATTTTTTATAACTGTTTTTAGGCATACTTTCATAATAACAAACATTCAGAGACAGAAAACAGGGTTAAAAATGTTTAGTAACCTTTGGTACCTAGGGTTCCCTTGTAAATAACGTTAATTTTAAAAATTTTGTATGTCGAGCTTAAAAGTTGATAATGTAAGTTTAAGAAACCAAAAATATATTTTTTTTTAAACAAAACAGGAAAAGCAAAAAAAAACTTTAAATAAAAATTTTACTTTCTTTTTTTAATTAGAGGGACCTGTATATAATAAAATTTGCCTGCTCTGCCCAGTAATTAACAATTTTGATCTTTTAAAAAAATGTACTAAATTATTAAATGAAATAAAAACCTAAATTAAACCTTATTTCTTTTAATAACCCACAGAAAACACAAACATTGTGGAAATCATCTAAAAATAGTTAAGATTGCCTTATTTTTTTACTGCTATTTCCTATGAAATTTTTATTTTCTATTATTCATAATTGATATATTTAAAATTTTTATTCGGTTACCCAACGTTACGTCTCATAAGAAGACCTAATTTAAAATAAGAAATCTTACCCAAAGTAAAAAATGCCGGGGATTTTAACCTTAGATTTGCAAGACAAACCATACAACCTCTAGTATTTTGTTATATTATAAGTAACAAACAATAAACACAAAAATTTTAGCACAATTTAAAAAAAACTAATACTAAAAAAAAGGTTTTTATCTATCCAAAAACTTTGCAACCCTATAATTACACAAAGCAAAAAAAACGAAACTAATACGGTTTATTAAAATTAAAATTTTGCCTAACTACACACTGATTTATCAGTGTGTAAGTAAACACATTTAAATTTTTTCGTAATTTGTTTTTGCGAAAATCGGCGGGGCCAACGACAGTTATTTTCATACTGGGCTGGACATTTTTTGATCGAGTGGGCCATAGCACTGGGCTTCCATACACCTTTAAACTTTCTTGGATGTACCAAAAAACCAAGAAAATGTGTCTGGAGAAAGCATTGCCAAAAGTCAAAACTGAGAAGTTTTATAGAGATTTCCTTGAGTCTTATTTTGCTTCCAAATATTTTAATAAAAAAAAAAAATTTAAAAAGTTTTTAAACCA
>JAHBCN010017306.1:0-18450 GCA_019359885.1 Listronotus oregonensis
CCATATTCCGTCTGCGAAATTCCTTTGCGGGCGAAATGTAGCAATGCTAAACGTATTTAACCAAATAAAAATAAATAAAAAATGGTTTATGTAGCAAAATTATCTTTAAATTATTTATTTTTTAAAGCCAAATCTAGTAATCTATTTATTTTTATGCCCATTTTTTAATATAAATATAGAACTTAAAGGCAATTTTATTTAGAAATGTTTAAATTCACTTCAAGCTGGCAACATATTTTATCGACTTTAGTTACGCGTTACGTCCTTTTCCAATGTCTGACCGTAAGTTCGTTTTTATCGTGGGGGATTTGTATAGAATATACCCAATAAAAATGCAATAAATAATTCAACATTCTTTGGTATTTACGGTTTTTATTTTGATATTTTTATTCGGTGTGATTTCTTGTAGAATAATACAAAAGACGTGGCAATAGTAAAAAATTTAGAAGAGTTTTCGCAACAACAAAAGAATTAAACTATGATATTTTATAATGCGTTTATATAAATTATATAAAATAAATTAAAGTTAAAATAGACTTTTTATCTATATAAATTTACAAATATTTGATTGCACCTCTATTAGGGTTCATATTTATGCAATTAACCCCACAAATATAGTTTTGTTGGTGGTAATGCAACTCTTCAAGAGCAGTACGAAAACTCTCCTGGCAGATTTGTTGTGAACTCGTAAAAACCAGTTCCGTTACATCGGGTAAATCATATTATATTTGTGCCAAAATAATTTGTTATATTTAAACAGGTGTAAGTCGCTTACAGGCAAATAAATAATGAGTACGAGTAAAAAAATGAAGTTGGAGTGGCTCCTTCCATATTGTACTTTTTTATTTGAAAGTGAAAGAGGTGTTTTGTTTCTTTGGACAGTCCACGTAGGTTGTGGCCCGAGCACTAACGTGCCGTGGGTATCTTAAGTGTGGTGAGAGGGAGTTTGTTCACACGGGACTTAAATATTTGGAGACTGGAAGAAGAAGGAAAACCTTTTGCGGGTAGCAGTTTTCATAGTCTGGACAGTCTAGGGATGAAGGAACTACGAAAGCAGGAAGTTCAGGGCCTCTCTAGTTAAACTGTAAAAGGATGCATAAAAGTTGCACCAAGTGTTGCTCCGTTGGGAGCTGCCAGAGGAACTTCTCTAAGCAGAAGCCGTGAAAATGCGCATTAACCTACGCTTGGTTTTCAAATCAGGCTTATGGACTGGCCCATATTAAATTGAGCGACATGTTAAAGGTCCACAACAATTAGAAAATATGCAAAGTTTTTCGGAGGCATCCAAATCTACAGAACGAGAACTTCTGCATGAATTTGTGTAAAGATTTTATTGCAGCTGATATTCTTCGTCATAAAATAAATTATCGGTCCACGAGGACATTTTTGGAAAAAATACTACCACAGAAAAGTACCAGACGAATCAACTCTGCATAAAACTATGTTGATAAGGTCTATTTAAAAACTATGGGCATAATACGACACAATCTGGAAGGAAAAAAGTTATGGTTTAGTGTCGATGAAACCACTGATACAAAGGGAAGATATGTTGCTAATATTATAGTTGCAACTTTAAGTTATCACGAACCTGGAACCTTATATTTAATTAACAGTAAATTTCTTTCTCAAATCAATAGTGAGACAATAACAAAAATTTGTAGTAGAAAGTATTGCTTTACTACTGTCAGTCACTAGTATTTAGAAAAGTGGCGTTTTGTTTCTTTTGGATACTGCTGCATATATGCTGAATGCAGGACGACAATTAAAAGAACATTTTCCCTAATTGCTTAATATGACATGTTTAGCTCATGCCCTACATAGAATATGCGAAATGGTACGTAACTTTTATCCACTTATTGATACTTTAGTTATCGAGATAAAAAAGTTTTTCTTAAGTCACCTGCGCGTATTACGAAATTTAAAGATATGTGTATTAATGTCGCATTACCGCCACAATCTGCTATTACAAGGTAGGGAATATAAATCAGCAGTTAACATACTCGTATTACCATATAAATTACAATGTGGTAAAAAATATTATCGACAGTTTACGAGATGATGCTTTAAGTGTAAAAAAGGTAAAGAAGTTATAAATGCACCAAATGTTAAATCTGATTTAAAATTTATTTTTGAAAATTTTGGATATCTTCCGGATGTGATTGAACAGTTATAAAAACAAAATGCCCACCTAGTGTCTTTATTTTATGTATTTCAAATTACTATAGACAAGCTTAAATCTGTTCCCAATAAAATTGGTGGCATTAAAATTGTATGTACAAAAAATCTTGGAAAGAAATCCAGGATTCTTAGAAATAAAACATATTTCTGAGGCACTACAAAATAAAAGAACTGACTTGTAAAATAATTTTCGATTTACTCCAGTTACAAGCTGTGATGTCAAAAGAAGCTATTTTAGACTTAGAGATATTTTAAATTATAAAAGAACCAATTTTTACCGAAACCAACTTTAAAAAGACGTTAGTTATATCATGTAATGCAAATAAATTGTGAAAGGCTTCTGTTATGTTTTTATTTCATATTTTTTAAATTTATTTATAATTAATATATCCTTAATACGCACGCCAATTAATTTACTAGACAAAAAACGTATAGGGAACAAGCTCGTTCCGAAATCCGGGCCCTATTTATTACTTAAGTGCCGGGTGTCCAAATAAGAAAGGACGCCAGCTGTATCTCGGAAACTGTTTATCGCACAGCGTTGGGGAAGAAAGATTTTTGGTAAAAGTGATCAAGAGAAATGGCTGAACATTATTTTCAAGTTTCTAAAACTACCGCGAGATGACGCAACCGCATCGGTAAATTAAAAAACCTATTTTGTCTCCAAAATTAGCTGGTATTAGGTATAGTCTGTCTCAAAGTATATCGTTATGGCTTTTGACGGACAATACCCCAATAAACTTTTAACGATTTTATTACCTATTTTTTTTTATTAGGAAGTACTTCAACCGCGAAGGGTTATTTGCACGTAGACAGTACATTAGTTTATTTACATTTTAGTAAACTGTATTATAACATGTTTTTAAATTGACTTATATAAATCACAATCTTTTATGAAGTTTATAGTGTTTGTTAAATTGTTATTAAGAATATCCTGAAGGGAGTCTTTAAGCTCATATTTAAGTCTAGCTGCTGTAAATTCTGGGCACTCCACTAAAATATGTTTAACAGTTAAGGGTATTGCACACCGAACACATACCGGCTGGTTCTCTTTCGATATGAGGTAACTGTGTGTTAGATTTGTGTGTCCTATACGGAGGCGGTTTATAGTTATTTGGTCCTTTCGGTTGGATAGGTTACACTGCCGCGGTTTTACACTGGTCTTACATTCCTGTAGCAACGACGTCGTGGAATTCCACTCCTCTTGCCACAGGCGATATATTTCATGTTTGATAAAGCTTTTGAAGTCCTCCCTTACAGTATTGGGTACGATTATGGAGTCAGTGTTTTCTTTGGCATGCCGAGCTGCTTTATCCGCCTGTTCGTTGCCGTCTATTCCTATATGTGATGGAACCCATATAAAAGCCACTTCTTTATTTACCGTTTGTATCTTTGAAAGAACTCTATATATTCTTTGTATCAGAGGGTGTTTTGAGAATGCATTTTGGATTGCGGTTATAGAGCTAAGAGAGTCCGAGATTATTGCAGTAAACTGTTTGTCGCTTTGCTCGGCAAACATTAGGGCTTGGAGAATGGCATACATTTCCGCTGTATAAATGCTTGTATACTTGCTCATAATAAAAGTAAGTGTGCTGTTTGGGGTAACTACGGCAGCGCTGGTACCTTGTGACGACTTAGATGCATCTGTATATATAGTATCTCCTCGGGCAGATTATTTTATAGGGAGAGAAATTCAGTCTTAATCAAGATTGGAGGTGTGTCGTGTTTATTGTATTGCTCTAATCTGGTAATACAACGTGGTTTTTTAATAGTCCACGGAGGGGGCATAAAAGGATCTTCTTGAAAAAATTTGGGAAATTGTATGTGGAATTTTAATTGGTATCGGTTTATGCGCTCATAAAACGCTGGACGAGAACGGGGTTTACTGTTGTAGATGTTTTTATAACGTGATGCAAAAGTGTTGCGTAGGGTTGGGTTTTTGGGGTTAGCGCTTATGGATGTAGCGTATGATAGGGACAAGAATGCTCTCCGGTGTCTTAGCGGAGGTTCTGCAGCTTCGCAGAGCATGCTATTTATAGGACTAGTGCAGAAAGCACCGAGTGCTAGACGGATGGCTGAATTATGAATAGGATCGAGGAGTTTTAGGACAGAGTTTGTGGCTGAGTCGTAAGCGGCCGCGCCGTAATCGATGCGGGATCTAATAAGGGCTCTGTATACTTTTAGGAGTGTGTTTGTGTCCGCTCCCCATGATCTGGTGGTTAAAGCCTTTAAAATATTTAAACCCACTCTACATGTCGATACAAGGTTTTGAATATGAGGTTTCCATGTGAGTTTATCGTCGAATATCATTCCGAGAAATTTTACTTTATGGTAAAATTTTAGCGTCTGACCATAAATCTTTAATAACGGTGTACTGTTTTCATAAGATTTTGAGAAAAGTACGCATTTTGTTTTTGTCGTGGAAAATTGGAAGTCTGTCTTTTGAGACCAGTCTTCTAGGTTTCTAAGGTTTTGCTGTAGAATATTGTGCATGGATTCCAAACTCTTTCCTTTAATACTCAAGACTAAATCGTCAGCGTAAAGTCTGCATTTGACTGGGGTTGTAATATACTTAGTGACGTTGTTAATCGCAGCTAGAAAAAGTGTTGTGCTGAGGACTGAGCCTTGTGGGATACCGTTCTCTAAGGTCGTCTGTTCTGAAATGGAGTCATTAATTCTAACTTGGAAGCTTCTTTCTTGGAGAAGATTCTGAATAAATTTTAACATGTTGCCATTGATGTTCCAGGATATTAACTGTTCTAATATTTGGTATCGCCACGCTGTATCGTAGGCTTTTTTAATATCGAAAAATATAGCAATACATTTTTGATTGTTGATAAAGGCCTCGTGTACTTCTGATTCTAAATCTATAACGTTATCTTGTGCCGATCTTAGTTTTCTAAAGGCACTTTGTTCTGCTGCTATAAGGTTTTTTCTTTCTAGGTACCAAATTAGTCTGTTATTTACGATTTTTTCCAGGCCTTTGCATATTGCGCACGTTAGTGATATTGGTCTAGATCCGTCGATGTTATTTAGAACCCCTGCTTCCTTGGGTAATGGTATAATTATTGCTTTCGTCCAACAAATAGGAAATTGATGTTGGGTCCAAATTTGGTTGTAAAGATTTAGTAGAAATTCTTTTCCGTTTTCTGGAAGTTCAGTCAGGAATATAACGGGGATGTCGTCTGGTCCTGGGCTTCCATTCGTCATGTCGTTAAGTGAGCTTAGTAATTCATCTTTTGTTATAGGGGCGTTTAGGGGAGAGCTGTTGTCGTCGCTTATATTTAAGGGAGTTGCTTCGGTGTTTTTTCTGTGCATATAAAAAGCTTCTGGTAGATTTTTTGAGCTGGAAAATTTTTCGTAGGATTTAGCGAATAGGTTTGCAATTTCCTGACTATCTGTTATACTTTTTCCTTCACTGATTATTGATCGAATTGTTATTGGGTAAACCCATTATTTCATAATGGCAGGGGTGGCCAGGTATTTCTTGAGTATTGACCATTAGGTATATAAATATTTCGGCTAATATTTTAGTGGCAGTGTTGAACAACCGTTTTTACTGTGCGTTTCGAAAAAGTTGTTTTACGAGAATTTAATTATGTCGCGTCGAAATCATTTGTCATTAGATGCAAAACAGGTTGTGAAAAATGTGTATGAAACTTTAATCAGTAGAGGCAAAGAATATAAAGCTCAATAAGAAGCGACATAAAGTTCCCAATATCATTGGCTATATGGGAAACAAATTTCTGACGTCACGTGTAGACGAAATGACACTTAAACAGCTTGGGGGTACACTGAGAGAAATATCAACGGTAAAAATTCAGTTTTACACGGGAAAAAAAAATCATATGTATAACTATTATACATTGCAGTCCTGGAAAATCGTCCCTTTCAAGGAATTTTTTTTGCAGTCTTTTTAGGGTTGGTTATTCTCAAAAAAGATTAGATTATTTTTGAGAAAAATTAGTTTTGGGCAAAGCGATGTTTACAGGGGATTAAATGGCGACATACCGCGTTGAACATTGTTAGGACAGTTAACATACCGGTTAATTTTCGCGAGAAGCGGTAACGTAGGGGAATGTCTTCTGACGTCGGTATCTACGTCATTACTTTGTACCCAGTATCTACCGCTATCGCCACTGGTCAGGAGGAGCGTTAATAATGGATATGAATGAAAAATTTGGTTTATATATTATCTTTTCGACTAATTACTTAACTCTCCAAAGACCTTACATTTAAATTTAAACTTACGAGTGTATTAAACGATTAGTTTGTAAGTTGACATACGTAAACCGTTTCGTTTTTGCGAGGATAGGCGGGTTAAACACGGTTAGAATGGTGGGGGAAAGAACTGCTATCAACCAATAGTTAAAAACGGTAAGTCGCGAAAAATCCATATAGTGTATCAGCCAAATGAAATAAATTCAATAATAAATAAACGGGGGCGTGTTCGAAAAACACTCGGACACGTGTATCGGTATTTTTGGTTGCGCTTTTTTTTCAGTAAATACTTTTATACGGGATGTGTCATGTAATAGTGGCCAACACTAACTTTCCTTATTTAACTGCAACGCCCTGTATATTAGTCAATTTTTGGATTCTTCATATGTATTGCATGTACAATGTTCTATACCTATTTTTAACTATTTTGGAAATATTAGGTGCTTTAGATGTATTGTGCCATGCTTGCCATTTGAAAGTATTTTTGTGCATATACCTACTAGAGGCAGCATTGGGAACAAGCGTGCGAGAGAGAAGCAAGAATAGGTGTATAACCTCTCTCCCTCTCTCTTAATTTGTCGGCGGTGTATACACCCCTTCCGCCAATTAATCAGCACAAGGCGCGAGAGAAATGTTATACAGCTATTCTTCTTACTCTCGCGCACGCTTGTCCGCACAGCCGAGCGGTACGGCTGCCTCTAGTAGGTATATGCACAAAAATTAACCCTCACGAAAGTGGCAAAGATGCAAAGGTAATAGATGCAGTAAACCTGAAAACGCTTAATATTTACGAAACAGTTGAAGATAGGGTAAAGGACATTGTACATAAAATATGTCTAGAATGCTTTGAAAAAACCAAAAAGTATTACAATTACTATGCACATTTAGTGCTTTTTTTAAAGATATCCACAAAACTAAACGAAACGAATGAAACAGCACATAAAACTCAACAAAGCACTAAACGAAACATGTAATCCCGGACTAAAAGCTGCCGGCGGCCGGTTGACAGTTAAACAGCTTAGCTCCCTCCTAAAAATTTTGGGACTTTGAATAATGTCGCTTCTTATTGAGGTTTATATTCTTTGGTAGAGGTCTAATTAAACAAGAATACATTGCATCCATTGATTTTTTTGCCTTTTAAAACTCTGAATACCGTACGCGAATTAACTTTTGTTAAAGTTGCACATATCTCTGCAGCATCCAAAGTGGTTAGTTCTGGAGTTCGTTCCCGAATCCCATGGTAAACATTTTTAACCATTATTCGTTCTTTTAACGTTTTTTTTATAGGCGGATAACTAGTTAAAGGTTAGTTAATATTTATAGTATACAGAATTAAAAGCACTAAATCTTTATATACAAAACAATATATATATATATATATATATATATATATATATATATATATATATATATATATATATATATATATATATATATATATATATATATATATATATATATATATATATATATATATACTACAATTATTAGAAATTTATAATATTTAGAAAATACCCTGTATAGCAATAAAAATTTAAACTTACAAAATCTGTCCATAATCAATAATAACTAAATAAAATCATCGAACAGCACGAAAACCCTGTCGATACCCTTATTTTCAAGTCTCTTCAAGTTGTAAACTAAGGAATGTAGTTGCCACTTTTATTGTCTTCCCGATAACAATGATTTCAATACATATTGGCGTGCTATTTAAAGTGCGATCGCTGACTGGTGATTTATTCTTGCGAATTATGACAACGTGGCGATGAAACTTTTGGCCGTTTCACTGTTATTTGAGCGGAAAAGTATATCATAGGCTTAAAAATCATTTACTAGTGTTAGATTTTTATTCAGCCACTTCGTCGGTTGGGTGGCCGGTATTAAATGAGTCACTGATAGAAATTTTGGACTTTAGGTATAAATAAACAATAAATTATAAATATACTATTAGAGCCCGTCCCTAATGTTCTGTCCTTTAATACCTACTGATCCGCAGTTGTATTGTTGTCGGCAGGTATAATCCATAAATGAAGGCAAAAGTTAACACGGTATACTTTGAGACAAACTATACGATTTTGATAAAACTCTAACCAATTCTGCATCAATGCAACTCCGGTATAAAGAGATACCGGAGTTGCCGTATCAACTGTACGAAAAATTAATAAAGAAGATAAGGAACGGTTGGAAAATAACCCCAATCAAATGTTATCCAGTCCTAAAAAAACGACGGCGTCTTTCTCTTGTCGAGAAGAATAAAAATTTTGATTTTCAAGTGATAAGACATATGATAAATAGGTTTTATCTCAAATTGAAAGTTGTCCCGACAAGTAGAAAATTGTTGCAAAAATTGCGAGAAGATTTAAATTTTTCATATTCTAGGGAAACACTTAGGACGTTACTAATATCAAACGGTTTTTTTGGCGTAAATTTCAAAATAAAAAAATAATGGAGCGTCCTAATATATTACATTGGAGGTACAAATATATACATGAAATACGAAAATATCGCCAAGAAGGGCGAAATATTATTTATTTGGACGAGACATGGGTAGATAATGATTTAACATTATAGTAATAGTAATGCTTACTTAGTAGGTTTTTATTTTAGAAATTTCTTTGCCATTTATTAAAAATTGCAATGATAATACTGCAGGGAACGTAGAACGACGTTTCCTCATTTTGAATTATTACCAAAAATTAAAAATACCGCCTATCTTAGAGGTAAACAAATAAAAAAAAACGATTAGATGATGACGTTTTTCTGCATTTTTAACTTTCCATAAAATATTTTGTGAAATTGTTACTGATGGTCTTTAAATGCCTTTATTTTTGGTGACGACCATACATTTAAAATATATTTTAAATAAAACATAAATGTATACTGTACACATTATTTCATTTTCAACTTTTGGAAGTACGCCATGTTTGGTTTACAACTTCCTTCCCCTTACCGACGCCGCACTGTCACAGATACGGTTGTCAGACTATAAGTATGTCTTTTTACGTAAAAAATATTAATAAATAAAAACTTAAATAAACTTAGGCACATTATTCATTAAAATCACACAAAAAAATTCTTTTTTCTCAAAAAAACCCTGTAATTGCAAATTTTGTAAGAAAACGTTATTTTGCACAAAATAATTTAAGAAAAACAAAAACAGACACCCTGTATATCTTTTAGTATCTTTTTTTCTGGGACACCCTGTATAACTGAAATTTACTGTAAAAGATAATAGACCAAAAATTCTACAATTTCCAGTAAATCTATGTACATGTAAAATTTATATTTTCAGGTACAGGTTGGTGGAAATTCGAATTCTGCTACGGAAAATCCGTAGAACAGTTCCATATCGAAAAGGACAGTTCCAAGACCTCAATAAATTTGGGTTTTTTCGACAAGAAGAAACATCTTGAGTGGATCAAGGATCACCCGCACAAGAGGCCGAAGCCTCTGGAACAGAGAAAACAACTTTCCCATTTCTATTCGGGGGTAAACGCAATTTTTACCACTGTGCTAAAAATACAACTTTTCCGAGCGAGTTTTGGTTTTTAATTATAAATGTTGAAGAATATGTGTCAGATGGTGTAAGAACCAAAGAAGTTTGAAGGTTAATGGAAGCCCAATACTGTGGCCTATTCGATCAAAAAGTGTCCGGCCCACTATGACAATAACTGTCATTAAGGGGCCGTTATAATTCTGTGCAGTAACAAAATTCTATGAAATCACATTACAAAATTTCATGGAATTTTGTTACTGCACACTGATAAATTAGTGTGTAGGTAGGCAACATATTATACTTTCGACAGAGCCGGAGTCCCGTTTTCGTGTGCGAAAGACGCGGCGCGTTTGAGACCAATTTCGATTGTTTTGCCTTGTGTGCTTTTATTTTGTAGTTGCAGAGATTTTTTTGGATTATTTAGTTTATTAAATTGTTTTTTTTTTTATCTTGGGACAGTCCACGAAGGCTGATGCCTAAGTACTAACGTACCGTGGGTGTCTTCAGTGTGGTGAGAGGGAGTTTGTTCACGCGGGACTTAAATTTTTGGAGATTGGGAGGAGAAGGAAAAACTTCTGCGGGCAGCAGGTTCCATAGTCTTGACACTCTAGGAATAAAGGAACGAAGAAAGCGGGAAGTTCGGGGCCTCTCTAACTGAACTGTAAAAGTATGCATAAAAGTTGCACTACGTGTTGCTCTGTTGGGAGCTGCCAGAGAAGGAATTATACTGGCCAACTCCTCTGAGCAGAAGCCGTGAAAATACCTATAGAAGAGCGACAGATCCCCTACAGCTCGACGATGGGCAAGAAGAGGAAGCCTTTCTGTGAGCTGTGGATCATTAATAAGACGAACGGCTCTTCTTTGAATGGAGTCCAGAATGCTCATGAGAACAATATTCTAAAGAGGGTCTGATTTGGGATGCATACAGAGTGTACAAATTGGATGAAGAGAAATATTTTCTGGCTCGGAAGAGAAATCCAATCTTTTTTGAAGCTGCCGAAGCTATGGATAAAATGTGTTTGTGCCAGTTGAGGTTATTCTCAAAAGTAACGCCGACAAGATTAAACGACTCTTTGTTCTGCAGAACTTGGCCGCTCATATGTAAGGGATGAGCATTTGCAGACTTTTGCCGCGACAGGGAACATGACTGTGTTTTCGAGGCATTGTGACTATAATTTTGTGTTTATTGTTTGTTACTTATAATATCGTAACGTCATCGTTCCAGCTTCTACCTAAATTAATGCTGGGGTGGCGCAGGGCACCAAGTTTGTTTCTTCTTCACATCAACGATCTCTCTTTCACAATCCATCCTCCGCTCTAATATAGGTCTAATTTTAAAGACACGCGCAGGTCAATGCAAATATCTTTCACAAGACCTTAAACTAATCTTGATTTGGACGTTACTTTTAATAATCACCTTAATTGACACAAACACATTACATCCATAGCCTCAGCTCGTTCAAAAAAAACTTGGATTTCTCCTTCGAGCCAGAAGGTATTTCTCTCGATCTAATCTGTATACTCTGTATGTATTCCAAATCAGACTATCTTTAGAATATTGTTCTCATGTCTGGGAAATGGCGTTTCCTACAACTCTTATCATCCTTGATTTCATTCAAAAAAGAATGCCACGCTTACAAAAAAGCTTCCTTTTCTTACCCACCGACGGGCTCTAGGAGATATGTTGCATTGTTATAGGTATTTTCACGGCTACTGCTCCGAGGAGTTGGCAAGTATAATTTCTCTAATAGTTCCCAACAGAGCAACACGTAGTGCCACTTTAATACATCCTTTTACAGTCCAACTTAAGACGCTCCAAACTTACCACTTCGTTCCGTCATCCCCAGAGTGTCCAGAGTGGAATCTGCTAGCCGCAGAAGTTTTCCCTTCTCCAGATTTCCCAATGAGCTGACAACATAGATAGAGAAAGCATTTCATCCATAAACGCAATCGAAAGCTGCGCCAACATGTTTATGTTTATTACTGGCGATAGAATGGTACAAGCATAGTTTGTACTTACTTGTGAAATGATAATCCAGGAATCATATTCGTCACTTTACACACTTGGCACTGCCTTACCATTTTAATTTATTAAAAGTATTTATACAAAACTGAAATTTATACAACAATTGTTACAAAAATAACCCAAACATTCAGACTACAACGTCATATTGAATGTGTTATCTGTCGAGCGAAGCTGAAGGTCGAAGTACGCCTCTACGAAAAATGCACTGTTGTCACGTTGTTTAGCGCCTTTATTAGTAGCTGTCCAAAAACAAAATAGAATTTTGAAATTATTACTTTTCTGTGTAATACTTTATAGTTATAAATATAAAAAATATTATTCACAATTTAAAATACAATAGTTGATGTAATTTTAAGAATAAATTAGGTGAAATTTAATCATAATATACTATCAAGTAAATGAAACAGAAACATACTTGGCAGCCACGCTTTACGACAAAATAGTATTTGTAGTAACCATTTTCCCGGGTTTTGGTGGATTTTACTGTTTCGAGTACAGAGGTTCATCCATCGCCAGGGAGAACCTTAGAATGTGCGTTTATGATGCCACGCTTATGCCAAATCGATGCTTTCTCCAGTTAACCTAACAGCTCACTGCACGAAAGTATCATATCATGTTCAAAATTTATTTTAAAAAAATCGTGTTTTTATTTATTTAACAAAGATTTTTGCTAAAAATATAAAAACTTCCAAAAATAGCTACCATTTAAACAGAAGGCTGGCTCAATTCTTTCCATAGTAAATCAGATGATATTAAATCCAATATTACACAATAATTTTAAATATTTTATAATAGTTTCGTTTAATAACCCACAATGTTGTGCAAAAAAAAACAGTGAAAGTATAGTTAGTTTAAATTTGTCAACTTTGTACTTGGTAATTAGAAGGAAGTTTAAAGGTGTATGGAAGCCCAATACTGTAGAACAAAATTGTCCAGGCGTGCAGGGCAGCGGGGATAGGGGGGTTGGCCCCGCGGAGTTTGCGCAATGAATAGTAAGTCAGAGCCGGACTTCCATAATTCTTTGTTACTATCTATAAAGTCGACATCATTAAATGACAAATTCAAGCATTCACTGTTTTTTTATTTTTTGCACAAAATTGTTGGTTATTAAACGATACTACCATAGAATATTTAAAATTATTGTGTAATATTGGATTTTAGATCGTCTGATATAATATGGAAAGAAGCCTTTATTTAAATGGTCGATATTTTTGTGAGTTTGTATTTTTACCAAAAATCTTTGTAAATAAATAAAAACACGATTTTTTAAAATAAATTTCAAACATTGTATGATAGTATTATGTACTTATCACCAATTTTGTGATAAAAAAGAGGCAAATAGTGTAAATGAGTTTAATCTAATCCTAAGATTCTGGTTGTACATTAAAAAGTGAAAATTTTTATAACTGCTTTTTAGGCATATACTTTTCACATTCATGAGACAGAATAACAGTAGTTAAAAATGTTTAGTAACCTTTGGTACCTAGGTATCCACTGTAACAGTATCCGTTAAATATTATGTGTCTAAGTATGTTGAGCTTAAGAAGTTGATAATGTAAGTTTAAAAAAACCAAAAATCTAATTTTTTATTTTTAAACAAATACAGAAAAAGCAAAAAGGAACTTTAACATAAAATTGTACTTTCTTTCGTTCAATTAGAGGGACCTGTATAAATTAAAATTTGCCTGGTCTGCTCAGTAATTAATAATTTTGATCCTCTAAAAGAATGTACTAAATTATTAAATGAAATAAAAGTACCTAAATGTAAACCTTATTTCTTTTTAATAATCCACAGAAATACACAAACATTGTGGAAATCATCCAAAACATAGTTAAGATTGCCTTACTTTTCTCCATGCTATTTCCTATGAAATTTTCATTATTTATTATTCATAATTGATATATTATTATTTTTTCGGTTACCTAAACGTCTCATAAGAAGCACCTAATTTAAATAAGAGAAATAATTACCTAAAGTAAAAAATCCGGGTATGTTACCCTTGGTTTGCAAGATAAAAACCATACAACCTCTAATCATTTTGTTACGATATTATAAGTAACAAACAATAAACACAAAATTATGGTCACAATTTAATAAACACTAATCACTAAAATAAGAAGGTTTTTATCAATCCAAAAAACTTCTGCAACCACAAAATATGACCAAAATGATGATATGAACCAAAAACGTTAGACACCCTAAGACCCTACGGCTCTCATAAAAGTATAATGTGTTCCCTAACTATACACTTATTTATCAGTGTGTAAGTAGGGAACACATTAAATTATTTCGTGGAATTTTGTTATTGCGCAGAATCGGCGGGGCCAACTTTGACGTTATTTTCATACTGGGCTGGACATTTTTGATCGAATGGGCCATAGCATTGGGCTTCCATACACCTTTAAACTTCCTTGGGTAATAAAGAATTATGGAAGTCCAAACCTGCGCTACTGTTCATTGCGAGAATTCCGCGGGGTCTGTTTCCCTATTCCAGCTACTCTGCGCGCCTGAACAATTTTGTTCTACAACATTGACCTTCCATAAACCTTTAAACTTCCTTGGTAAGAACGTACAAGTTCTTTTTTGACTTGGCCAGTTCTTTACTGATTTCTCTGTATTAATGAAAAAAGAACATTCTTTAACACACAGATTTATAAAGATCTTGCCAAGTCAAAAAAATTGGACTAATTTTGAGGCCGAGATTTTCGGAAAGAAACTTGGCCCTTATTTGACGTAAGTGTTCTTGGTAGGATTTTTATACAGGGTGTTACTTAATGGTATGTCATAATTTGAAGGAGGCATTCCTGGATCGATTTTAATTCGAAAAGTTCATATAAACGTGGGCCCTAAAATGCTTAGTTATTAAGATACAGGGTGTTAAAGTTTTATTTTATTTTCACTTTTTAATACATTTTTCAAAGACGGTTTGAGATATTGAACTGAATTTTGGCACAGGATATTATGGCATAAAAACACACTTTTCAGATGTTCATTTAATTTTTTTTTGCAACCAGTGGCGTAGCTATACGAATTTTCAAAACAATTTTAAAAAAAAAATACTACGCCATTGACTTGGGAAAAAAATATGGTTTTATAATAATTATCGATCAATTATAAACAAAAATCCCTCTTTCATTTTTGCCGTAAAACTTACCGTTTTGGGAGAAATCGTTAATTAAAAAAATGTCTTATGTACCCAAATTGCATCTTGAAAAATTATTATTGAAATAAATCAAGTTAGCTTTGCTCGTTGCCAGCGATTGTTGTTTTGTTGTTGTAAACATTATGACACTGACGTTAATTATCATTCTTGACAGTTTGTATTTATTTCTCCTTCGATCTTAAAACGTGCATTTTGCTAGTTAAAAAAAATGGTAAATTATTCTAATTTGGAAATGACACAAATGCATTTCCTTTATGGTCTAGCTAATGGTAATGCTGTGGAGGCGCGGCGTTTGCATCAAGAAAGGTATCCTAATCGCGCTCTCCCAGATAGACGAACATTTATAAACATTCATCGTCGTCTGACTGAATCTGGCAGTTTTAAAGCTAATATTTCCGGGGAAGGCCCCGTACAGTTAGAACACCGGCAGTGGAGGAGGCTGTCCTGCATGCAGTCGAAGAGGATCCAACCACAAGTACGCGAAAAATAGGTATGGCATTAAACATCTGCTACAAGACGATATGGGAGATTTTAAGAGATTCTTTGTTATATCCTTTTCACATACAAAGGGTTCAGGCATTGCTTCCTAGAGATTATGAACCACGTACGCAATTTTGTAGATGGTATCTCCAAAAAGTAACAGAAAATCCTCATTTTGATGCCAAAATATTGTTTACGGACGAAGCAAATTTTTCAAGAAATGCAATAACCAACTTCCATAATAATTATTACTGGGCCCAGGAAAACCCTCATGCGATTACAGAGACACATTTTCAGGAACAATTTTCACTGAACGTTTGGATCGGTATCGTATCCGACCATTTAATTGGACCATTTTTTTTACCAGGACGCCTTAACGGACAAGATTATTGAAATTTTCTCCAAAATGATTTGCCTTTGCTTCTTGAAAATGTTCCTCTTCAGTTACGGCAACAACTTTGGTTTATGCATGATGGCGCTCCCGCCCACTTTAGCATATTGGCTCGTGAGCATTTAAATAGAGCCTACCAAAATCATTGGATAGGCCGTGGAGGACCACAATTTTGGCCACCTAGATCGCCTGACCTGAACAGCCTAGATTTTTATTTGTGGGGACACCTAAAAACATTAGTTTATCATACACCAATTGTGACATTAGAAGAAGTCAGAAATAGAATTATTGACGGATGTGAAACTATCCGAAACACGCATGGAATTTTTGAAACGGTTCGTAATTCAATGAGAAGAAGAGCAGAAGCCTGCATAGAGGCGAGAGGTGGTCATTTCCAACATTTTTTGTAAATTATGTATGTATTGTATTTAATTGTTATTGCTTTTTGTTCACTAGTTTGTAAGAAAATAGCTTAAAAATAAATATTTGAAAAATGTATTTAAAATTGAAAATAAAAGTTTAACACAATCAAGAATGATAATTAACGTCAGTGTCATAATGTTTACAACAACAAAACAACAATCGCTGGCAACGAGCAAAGCTAACTTGATTTATTTCAATAATAATTTTTCAAGATGCAATTTGGGTACATAAGACATTTTTTAATTAACGATTTCTCCCAAACGGTAAGTTTTACGGCAAAAATGAAAGAGGGATTTTTTGTTTATAATTGATCGATAATTATTATAAAACCATATTTTTTCCCAAGTCAATGGCGTAGTATTTTTTGTAAAATTGTTTTGAAAATTCGTCATAGCTACGCCACTGGTTGCAAAAAAAATTAAATGAACATCTGAAAAGTGTGTTTTTATGTTATAATATCCTGTGCCAAAATTCAGTTCAATATCTCAAACCGTCTTTGAAAAATGTATTAAAAAGTGAAAATAAAATAAAACTTTAACACCCTCTATCTTAATAACTAAGCATTTTAGGGCCCACGTTTATATGAACTTTTCGAATTAAAATCGATCCAGGAATGCCTCCTTCAAATTATGACATACCATTAAGTAACACCCTGTATATTACGAACGAAAGTTAGTTGCTTTTTTTTCTCATCCAAATATTGACTGTTGGAATCGTAATTTTGATTTTCAGGGCAGCGTCTGCGACAAAACCGGCCAACCACGTCAGACCGAGGTGAAACTAAAATGTCTCGAGAAACCGAGCAATCCCTCCAGTGTCTCCCTCTACCTGTTGGAACCCAAATATTGCGAATACATCCTCGGCGTCGAGTCGCCCTTGATATGTGAAATTCTCGACAAGGCCGACGAAAACGGATTGGTAGACGTTCCTTTCGATTTCGACGAAGATGACGAATTTCATACGTTTACAATTAAGCTGTGATTGTGATTTAACTAGTTTAATTTCTACAGGGTGTCAACTATCCATCGGTCAATTTATTATGTGCCACCCTGTATTGTAATTTAAGATTTAAATATAGATTTTTTTGTTATTTTATGAATATTTTTTTATTTGGTTCCTTTCTATCCTAATCAAATTCTGGTTCATGTAAGACAATCAAAATGGCCGACACCAAACCCTAATATATATATATATATATATATATATATATATATATATATATATATATATATATATATATATATATATATATATATATATATATATATATACAGGGTGTCCCACTAAAGGTGGCGAGGTACGTTATTACGGAAACCATAGGCCCTAGAACCTCAAGGAAAAATTTAAATACTAAATCGGCCAAAGGAAATTAGACGAAAATATTTTAAAGCTTTTAGAATGGCCGCTAGATGGCGTAACTGCTAAGACAAAAAAAATGAATTTTCTTAAAAATTGTTTCATTAAGGTACTATTTTGAAAACGGGAATAAAAAGTTCATCCAATTCTGCGTCAGTTTGCTTTTAAGATTTTTTTCCTATCTCTGATAATAAGGGTGGGGAAGCTGGTAAATAAATTATTTTTAAAATTGCTTTAACTCCCGTACCCATTATCCAAATATACTCAACTTGAGTTCGTTTAACAGAGAATCTTAAGCTTATTAAAAAATTTATTTTAGTGATGGCCGCTAGTTCTTATCTTTTTTTCCAGAGGGCGCTGTTCGTTTCAGTTTTTTCAAATTTTCTTAAAAAAAATTAAATGGTACGGCATACTTTTTTTACGACAGTTTCAAAGAGTACAAAAATGGCTAAATTTTGGCGAAATCCGCGTTCTGATATCTTATTCGTTTCCGAGTTATTTTCAAATAACCTATTTTTTCTTCCAAAAATAATGTTAGCCATTAAACAAATGCTTTTTTCTGTGTAAAGTCTTAGCTTAGTAGGCCTTAAAAACAATAAAATACTTTTATTTTTCTTTCAATTTTTATTTTTATTCCAAACATAAAGAAATAAAATTAATACTTCATTTAGCAAAAAACCCTTTCTTACTTTGATCCAGATTGCCATGGAAACAA
>JAHBCN010017307.1:0-18508 GCA_019359885.1 Listronotus oregonensis
TTTTTTGTTATACCCCAGTTTTAAATTTTTTACGTTTTATTTTGACAAAACTACCGGTTATAATAATTTTATTGTAAAACTGCTATAATGCCCGAGATACCTCTGTCCCACACTCTTTTCTGTATAAACCCTTTAAATTTCGTTTGCAATCGATGCGATGGATGATAAAACCTATATTCTATAAATAAAGCAAAGTTTCACTTGTTTATTTGACTGTTTTTTTACTTAATCTTTTTTATACCGTTATTTTTGTTATAGTAGCATAGTTCTTAAAAAATTAAGATAAGAATTAAAAAAAAACCTTGCTATTTTTTAAATAATTTTTGTTCAGTAAATCGCAAATTGCGATGTGGGAGCATAAAAAACCAAATGCACATTATTTTATCTACCTTGTTCCAGAAATTCCTTATCAGGTGCTGTTACTAAGATTTTTTGCTTGATCCAAATCCAGAACCAGTTTATAGCCATTATTTTCCCCCTTTAAAAATGCAATTTTTATGCAGTGTTGGCCAATGTTTATGTTATTTTTCTTTGATTTTTGTTGCTTTTAGGTCGATATCTTCAAGGTAGGCTAGAAGCACCTTTTCTTTGAAAATGTTTTCAACATTCCCTTTGGCGCACCAGTTTTTATATTCGAAAACTTCTTCTCGTAAATTTTCTTTCCCTTTTCCCATTACCACGAATGCTCAATTTTTAACAATTTCAGTTTAATAGCGTCAGATTTCTTTTTTAGTGTCATAGGAACACAGAAATTGTTTCTGGTGGTGTATCAATGTCAACAATATAATAACCCTACCCCTGACAGCCTCGCTTCCATTATTATATTAAAGTACCGTTTAATAGTTTTTCATTATATTATTATCTAAAGTACATAAAATAGTATATAAACCTCGGGACTAAAGCGTCTCTCTACGGTCGGGGTAACAACCTTTCGCCGCGGGATTAAAAGTATCACTTTAGTCCCCAAGTTTATAATGTACTATTAATATATCGTTAAAAAATATAAATTATAAATAAATATTGTTTTCCGTATTTAATATTAAGTTTTTTAATAAAAATAACACAATGTATTAAGCCCTTTTTTATGATTATGTATACTTATTATTATTATAATTGAATAAAAAAAATATACATTTTTAAATTAATTTTTTAGTCTTTTGTAATTTCGCCTTTTTTCTTTTACTCCGCCTTTGTACTCGTTTCAACGTTGCCAGTTCATCTATTTTTAGCTCTTTCTCATATCTCTTCCTTAAAAATATTTCTCTACAGATTAATATTAGTTTTTTACTAAAACTACGGAAATATTTTTCATTTTTTTTTAAATATTCAAAATATTTTTCTTCATTATACTAGTTTTTCGTAAGAATGGTAAATCTCCTTCAAGGGCAAAAATTAATAAACCTTATTTTCCCAGGCATCTCCCATACTACATCTACAAAAATTGCAATTTTTAATGCGATTATCTCGTACTAGACTGGTCAATCTTTTTAAATTTTACCAGCCTTGTGTTGTACATTTAATAACTTATATTCAAAATTTAAAGGTTTCTTAAATGTTGCTTGCATGACCCCTCCTTAATAACAAATTACAAAAAAAAAAAAAGTCATCCTAAAATTATTAAATGACTCCTATACTAAAAATATTTTAATAGTTTACGGTATAATAAATATTTAACCATAATAACCAAACCCTTAAATAACCACCCCTCCTGAATTTACAAAAAAAAAAATATGTTTTTGACAAATTAAAATGATTTGGTGATACATCTAGCCCCGAAAATAAAGCTTAAAAAATGACAAAACCTGAAAATCGCCTTTGTCAGAACTTATAAAATAACATTTAAAACGTTAAGATGGATAAAACTTGGTTTAGATTGGTTAAATAATAATTGTTGAATACTTTGGAATAAAATTTCAAAATATTTCCACCCTAAAAAATCAAACCTGGTTAGAGCTTAAAGTAAAAAAAATATTTTACCCTAAAAAATGATTAGTTTATCATAGTGATTTAATTTTAGAATGCCGTTGCTTAAAATATGTATTAATTTCATTTTGACAATTTTTTAACCCCCATAAATCAACCCCTATTATAGCTTAGTTAAAAAAAATAACACAAAAAAAAATTAATAGCTTGACCGATTTATTAATTCAAAATATTACCCTGAAATATTACCAATTTCATTATTTTGCAAATTTTCAATCTTTAAAAACCACCCCTTACAACATTGCAAATCTTATAAACCAATTTATTAGATATAAATAGAAAAAAAGTAAAATTACATACAAAAATTATACCGGCAAAAGTATAAAGTATACCGGTTATGTAGATTATTTTTCTCCGAAGTGGGCTATTCGAATTTTCGAAAAAAAGGTTGGTTTTTAAACATAGCCCTTTAGTTTTAATATAGAATGTTTCTTTACAAATTATTTTGTAGGGTTTTCAAAAGGTACAAGGCTATGGTGACAAAGAAATTTAATTTAGGGTGAAAATCCCGTAAAACAGGGTTAAAAGGGGTTGAATATAAAAATTTAACAAAAAAACATTTGCTAATTTGAGAATATGTATCTGGGATGTTTAATGTCGCTTTATTTAAATTTTTATATGCCAAGACCAGGGTGCAAAAATGTTTATTTGACAAAATAAGCATCTTTTCTTCTAAAAACATATATTCAGGGATTTTTGAAGTTGCTGAACCAAAATTTAAGCATGCCTAAGTAAAATTTAAACTAATGTAAATCTTGTGTTGATGGGGGTTAAAAAATTTTGACCCTTTGGGGGATGTTGGGGGTTTTGGAGGTTGCTTTGGTGAAATATATGGTAATAGGTAAATTCGACTTTATATATATAAACAGGATAATATATTCACTTTGAATTTTTACATATTGTGAAATTTTGACCCTTTGGGGGGTTAATGGGCAATAGGTATATTTTGACTTTATATTTGTTTTGGGCACACCAAAAAACTTAGGATAATATTTTCACTTTGGATTTCTATATATTGTAAACATTTGTCCCTTTGGGGATTCTAGGGGGCTGCTGGGATGAAATTTATGGGTGACAGGTAAATTCTGACTTTGGATTTATTTTATGTATACCAAAAAACGTAAAATAACATTAGTTTTCCCTGTTTCTCATAAAATGTCCGATATAATTTTTAAAGTCAAACAGATCAAGCGTATTCTTTCTTCTCTTAATACTAAAAAATCGTCTGGCCTGGATGGCATACCAGCAATCGTCTTAAAAAAATGTACTCCCGAGCTTGCACCCATCCTTACTCGCCTCTTTTGAATCTCTTACGACACGGGCATTTTCCCGGAGGTTTGGAAAGCTGCACGTGTGCAACCTGTCCACAAAAAAAGGTCCAAAACTCTCCCTTCTAACTATGGACATATATCTTTTCTTTCTGTTGTGTGCAAAGTAATGGAACAATTCATTAATTCCCAAATCTTAAAGTATCTGGAAAAACATAAGATCTTACATGATAGACAGTATGGATTCTGTCACAGTAGATCCACAGCTGATCTTCTTTCCTTTGTCTCACACAACTGGAACAATTCCCTTGAGTTTCTTGGTGAATCCCAGATCATTGCTCTTGACATATCCAAAGCTTTCAATCAGGTCTGGCATGATGGGCTTCTTAACAAACTTTCTTCTTACGGTCTTTCACCTAAGCTTTGCTCTTGGCTTTCCAGTTTCCTTTCTAATCGACATATATCAGTTACTGAAGATAGTCATTCTTCCAGCTTCTACCAAATTAATGCTGGAGTGCCCCAGGGATCAGTGCTGGCACCCACGCTGTTTCTTATACATATTAACGATCTTCTCTCTTCCACAATCAATCCCATTCATGGTTGTGCTGACGATAGTACCCTCCACTCTGGTATTCAATTTCTTGGGCCACTATGTAGTTCTGATTTGGAAAACAAGCGCAGGTCAATACAGGTATCTCTTTCACAAGACCTTAAACTTATCTTGGATTTGGGCAGCAAAAATCTGGTTTAGTTTAATGCCTCGAAAACACAATCATGTTTGCTGTCGCGAAAATAGTCTGCCAAAGCTCATCCCTTACATATGAGAGGCCAAGCTCTGCAGATCAAAAAGTCGTTAAATCTTGTCGGCGTTACTTTTGAGAATAACCTCAACTGGCACAAACACATTACATCCATAGCCTCGGCAGCTTCAAAAAAGCATGGATTCCTCATTCGAGCCAAAAAATATTTCTCTTCTTCCAATATGTACACTCTGTATGTATCCGAAATCAGACCATCTTTAGAATATTGTTCTCATGTCTGGAGAATGGCGTCCCCTGCAACACTTAGCATTCTGGACTCCATCCAAGAAGAGCCGTTCGTCTTATTAATGATCCCACGCTTACAGAAAGGCTTCCTCTTTTTGCTCACCGTCGAGCTGTAGGGGATCTATCGCTCTTCTATAGGTATTTTCACGGCTTCTGCTCAGAGGAGTTGGCCAGTATAATTCCTTCTCTGGCAGCTCTCACTTAATTTTGATAACCTTGCAGAGAAAATCTCGATTTTACAGTTTTTTTCTCGGGATAAAACTGTCAAAAGAGAGTTTGTGATATAAAGCATCATACGGCAAAAGTTTTAGTTATAAAAATATCCATCTATTTTACATTTTCCAATCCAAACTGCAAATATGGCGATTAAAAGTGCATCCGTCCTTTTAACATTTTTATTAGCGTTTCTATAAGTTTAGTTTGTATTTTGTGTTTGCGAATGTGTTTAACATTCAGGCGACTATTAAAAGTTTTAGTTTGCTAAAACCATTAATTTTAAACTTAAATCAAAAAGTCTGCTATCTAAAGTTTTAGTTTTAGTTTAAATGAAATATTATTATATCTAAAAGTTTTGGGTTATTATTACAGCGGATATTATTACTTTTTCAAGTCACGACAAAAAATATTCTGGATTTTTTAACAAGCACTTTAATTTAGGTAATAGTTTAAGCAATAAAAATGGTGAAATATAGAGATACTGCTCCTAAAAAACTGCAGAAGTTATAAACAATTAAAAATGAGAAAAATAAGGTATTTCGTTTTTCTCCGATATCTGATGAACGTAATTATTTCAGAAATTTTAAAGAAGGTCCCTAAAAAGGAGGAATTTTCTAAAAAAACTCCCTTCTCTCGTAACTCTATCCCCATTATTTCGGTTGCGCGCGCGTGGTCAAAACCGAGTACGTCACAGTAAATATATATTTTTTATGGTATTAAATATTAATTAACAAATTTAAAAAATCATGGTGTATTTAGAACACGTCAAAGAATTTATCCCCGTTAAAAATTTAATTTTAAGTTAATATTTTATCAAGTTAGACAATTGTCGATTAATAAAATGATTTTAAACCTTTGTCTTCTTTGTACATTAAAAAAATGTTTATATAATTGTCGTATACATTTTTTGCTTCGTGGAGCCCTTCTTATACACATAGTTAACAAGATCACGCCATAAAAGTTTAAAATACTTTGTTTATAATCATTTTATAACTTGAACAAAAAAATGAAAAATCAAAGTAATATTGTTAAAGTTTTAAAATTATTATAAACAAAATATTATTATTTTTTTTAATTTTATAGAGTCATCTTGTTAAATATGTGTATGACGCTTTACTGCACTGTGCAAAAGAAAATAACAGGAAAGCGTATAAAAACAAGCGGATAAGCATAATAACAGACAGTCAAACGTCACTGGGGGCACTAGTAAACCCCAAAGTAACGTCCAAGCTGATATGGGAATACCGAAAAGAACTGGAAGTTCTGGGAGAACGCAACAGAGTAACTCTCTTGTGGGTACCAGGACATTTGGGGATAGAAAGCAACAAAAAAGCAGATGAGCTAGCGAGACAGGGATCATCCACACCATACTTTGGGCTAGAACCTGCTCTTGGTGTGACCAAAACCTCAGCACGAGAGCAAACCAGGGAATGGATCCAAAAAAACACGAAGAATACTGGAACAACCTTAGTAGAATTAGACAAGGAAAGAGCTTCATAGGAGGTCCATCCAAAAGAACGAAGGAAGAACTACTCAGACAAAGTAGGAACAGATTTCGCATAACAGTAAGGTTGCTAACAGGGCACGATAACCTAAGAGGACACCTACGCAAGATAAGCTTATACAATGGGGACCCAAGTGGCAGAATGTGCGACGAGGGGGAAGAAATAGCCTACCATATCCTGTGCGAAATATAAAATCAGCAGATACAGAACATGTGGACGTGGATGTAGAGGTGACACCCAAAAAACGAAGACTGGCAAATTGCCTCAAAAATCATTGATGAGGACAAGGCCCGTTGGGCCATCATGCTTCTCCCCTTCAAATCACCGGGACCGGACGGCGTATATCCAGCCCTACTTCAGTGGGGAATGGAGGTCTACTTCCGCACCTGGTGGGTGTCTTCAGGTCATCACTGGCCCTAAGATACATCCCGAAGGCCTGGAAAAGTCAGAGTTGTCTTCTTTAACCAAAACCAGGGAAGGCTGACTACAGTATCCCTAAATCATTTAGACCAATCAGCCCATCATTTCCCATGAAAACCATGGAGCGGCTATGGAAAGATATATCAGAGATGTAGTGATTATCAATAAACCCTTACACTCAAACCCCATGCTTTAATTACAGGCAACCGGAGACAGCACTATACGCAGTCTCAAATAAAATCGAAAGATCAATGGACTACAAGGAGTCCGCCTTAGGTGTATTCGTAGACATAGAGGGGGCGTTTGACAAAACGACCTTTACCAAAATATAAACCTTGCTGACTATCATACCCCACCAACAGTAAATGGATGGATAATGAATATGCTCTCTAAACGAGTAATGAAATAAAGGCTGACGATGTTAAGGTCAGGAGAAAGGTAACAAAGGCTGTCCGCAGGGGGAATACTCCACCCCCTATGGAACATGGTTCTAGACAGCCTCTTGCGACGCCTTAACAACGAAAACCTATCACGATAGCATACGCGGATGACGTGGTCATTTTGCTAACAGGCAAATTCCTGGAATGTAATCTGCGATAGGAATGCAACATGCCCTTAAAAAGTTGGAACAGTGGTGCTTGAACACGCTCTATCTGTAAACCCAAGAAAACAGAAATGGTTCTGTTTACAAAGAAAAAGAAACTAGGGAACCTCAGAGCACCCGTTCTTTTCAATACAGAACTGAGCTTCTCAACAGAGGTCAAATACCTTGGTATTACCTTTGACAGTAAGCTAACGTGGAATTCTCACTTGGAGAACAGAATAAAGAAAGCATATATTGCTTTTGATCAATGCCGCAGAACCATAGGAAAGACTTGGGGATTCTCTCCCAAAGTAGCCCATTGGATCTACACGGCCATAAAAGACCCATGGTAACTTACGGTTCCATAGTGTGGTGGTCCAAAACAAACAGATTACGGCAAAATATAAGCTAGATTAAATTCAAAGAATGGGATGTTAAAACATCACAGGTGCTATAAGGACTACACCGACTAGAGCTATGGAGGTGATATTGAATCTCACCCCCTTGATATATTTGTAAGGGAAGCGGCTCTATGTCTAACACGCCTTCGCATGGTCGGTCTAGACACTAATGTAGGCACTGGCTCAACTGGACGACCCTTGTGGAGGGATGTTACAGGGAACTTCCAATTCTACAGGCAAGAGCGGACTCAGTTGCAGCAAGGTTTGTTTTCAATAAACCCTACCAATTAACATAAGAGGAACAATACCAATAAAAGGCGAGTCTAAAGGAACCATTAGCCTGTACACTGACGGCTCTAAGACCAAGGTGGGCACAGGCTGTGGCATATACTCACCAACCATAAACCTGAAAATCGGATGGACAATGGGCGCCGAACCCAGCGTGCTTCAATCCGAACTGACAGCCATAACCATAGCGGCTTACAAAATTAAAAAGCCGCAACATCGCCAACCATACGATCTGTATTTATACAGACAGTAGGCAAGCATTACTAGCCCTGAAAAGACCACGAATTACTTCGGGACTAGTACTAGAAATCGCCCTGACTAACATCTCTCTTTGTGGTCAACCTAGCCTGGATCAAGGGACATGACATATCTAAAGGTAATCATACCGCTGACTCGCTGGCCAGGACGGCTGCGGGACGGAAACCGGGTTTGGGCCCGTCCCCACCACTGGTTTACAACAGCAGCGATTAAAGACATGTTTAAAGGGAAATGGGATGATATTACAAACTGCAATTTTGCAAAAATAATGATAAGCTATCCAGACGAATCAATAGCGAAAAAAAACCTTTTGATGTCCAAAAAGGAACCTCCGAACACTAACGGGCGTTCTAACTGGCCACTGCGGGCTACAGGACACCTATTTAAAATGGGTCTAACGAACACGGGATTATGCAGAGGCTGTGAACAGGAGGATGAGACCGTGGAACACATTCTTTGCGATTGTCCCGCCCTCACATTCGAACGGAACTCCATGCTGGGCACGAATTGGCCATTACTGGCCGAAATTAGGGAGATTCCACATAAAGATGTCGTCAACTATTTTAAATCAATAGGTTGGACGACGCAGTGAATCTCCCGCCTGCCAGAAGGAAGCACAAAGGACCTACTGAGGTCTAGGTGCTGTGGTATATTACCACCCTCTGAACATTCAGAGAGAGATCATGTGCGAAAGTAAAGCATTGAATCACAAAAGACAGGCATTATTTGGGTAACTTGGGAAATGATTCCACAAGAATATGTCAACCAACCAATCTCGGGGTTATACAGACTTGTGGAAGGAACAAGACTAATGGGAGGATTAATATAAAAGATAATGGGAGGTTAAGCCAAGGAAGTTTAAAGGTGTATGGAAGCCCAATGCTATGGCCCATTCGATCAAAAAATGTCCAGCCCAGTATGAAAATAACTGTCAGAGTTGGCCCGCCGATTCTGCGCAATAGCAAAATTCCACGAAATAATTTAATGTGTTGCCTACTTACACGCTGATAAATCAGTGTGAAGTTAGCCAACACATTATAATTTTATGAGAGCCGGAGTACCGTTTTTTGGTTTGATCAAAACCTTATTTTAGTGATTAGTGTTTATTAAATTGTGACTATAATTTTGTGTTTATTGTTTGTTACTTATAATATCATAACAAAATGACTAGAGGTTGTATGGCTTTGTCTTGATTCAAGGGTAACATACCCGTGTTTTTAACTTTAGGTAAGTATTTTTTATATTTAAATTAGGTGCTTCTTATAAGACGTAACGTTAGGTAACCGAATAAATAATAATATATCAATTATGAATAATAGAAAATGAAAATTTCATAGGAAATATTAGTGAGAAAAGTAAGGCAATTTTAACTATCTTTTAGATGATTTCCACAATGTTTGTGTATTTCTGTGGATTATTACCAAGATATAAGGTTTACATTTAGGTACTTTTATTTCATTTAATAATTTAGTACACTCTTTTAAAGGATCAAAATTATTGATTACTGGGTAGACCAGGCAAATTTTAATATATACAGGTCCCTCTAATTGAATTAAAGAAAGTACAATTTTGGTACGGTTGTTTGGGGCACTAATTACAAATCTAAAAAAAAATCGGCAATGTTTCGTTTTCGAGATATTCATCATCAAAATTGAAAATCAAACTAACCTTATTTACACTATTCCTCCTTCTTTTTGCACAAAATTCTTTATTTTTACACTAAATTGGCACACAATATTTCACAAACACCTTTTAAAAACTTTTTTTTTATGTTTATTTTACACCTATATTACACTTTTATTTTTTAAGCAAATATGGCTGCTGCCTTTAAACTTAAAAGTTCGCAATTTAATGGAAAAAAGATGTAAAATAAATAAAAATACAAGGTTTTAAAAGGTGTTTATAAAATATCGTGTGCCACTTCAGTGTAAAAAGCAAGAATTGTGTACAAAAAGAAGGGAGAATATAGTGAAAATGAGGTTAGTTTAATTTTCAACTTTGATGATGAAGATCTCGGAAACGAAATTTGATCAAAATCGGAGAGGAGGCGACTTTCGAGACAATACCATTTGTTTAAAAATAAATTAGATTTTTTTTAATCTTGCATTATCAACTTTTTAAGCTCGACATACTGTAGACACATAATATTTAACGGATACTGTTATAATGGATACTCAGGTACCAAAGGTTACTAAACATTTTTAACCACTGTTATTCTGTCTCATGAACGTTTGTTATTAGTGAAAAGTATATGCCTAAAAAGCAGTTATAAAAATTTTCACTTTTTAATGTACAACCAGAATCTTAGGATTAGATTAAACTCATTTACACTATCTTGCCCTTCTTTTATCACAAAATTGGTGATAAGTACATAATACTATCATACAATGTTTGAAATTTATTTTAAAAATCGTGTTATTATTTATTTACAAAGATTTTTGGTAAAAATACAAAACTTCCAAAAATATCGACCATTTAAATAGAAGGCAGTAAAGTGGCGCCATCTATTCTTTCCATATTATATTAGATGATATAAAATTAATATTACACAGTAATTTTAAATATTCTATAGTAGTATCCTTTAATAACCCACAATTTTGTGCAAAAAATTAAAAAAAAAAGTGAATATTGGAATTTGACATTTGATGATGTCAATTTTATAGATAGTAACAAAGAATTATGGAAATCCGGCCCTGACCTACTATTTATTGCGCAAATTCCGCGGGGCCAACCCCCCTATTTCTGCTGCCCTGCACGCCTGGACAATTTTGTTCTACAGTATTGGGCTTCCATACACCTTTAAACTTCCTTGGGTTAAGCACAAAAAGCCCACGAGGCTGCGCTGCTTCCGGTAGTTAATCAAGACGGCTTCCAGGGAAAAAGAAGAAGAAGAAAATGTGTATGACATTTATTTCAACATTTTATTTAATGAACAATGAAGACGAAAGTTTAAAACAATTTTGTTAATTAACGATTGTCTAACTTGTAGAAAAATCAACTTTAAGTTAAATTTTCAACAAGAATGAATTCTTTAAAGTGTTCTGAATACAACGCATTTTTTAAAAAACTTTCAATTAATATTTCATAACTTAAAAAAAATATTTAGTGTGATGTACTCGGTTTTAATGCCAATGGCGCAACCAAAAATGTGGCGCAGAGGCCCATTTTTAGCATTTAATTAAAATTATAAATAATGGAGAAAGAATGCCGGGAGGAGTTTTTTTTTTTGGAAATTTTTTCCTTTTAAAGGACCCTTTTTTAAAATGTCAAAAATATTAATCATTTATAAAATATCGGCGAAAAACGGCATTACTTTTTTCATCTTTAATTTATTGTTTATAACTTTTTCAATTTTTCATCTGCTCACAAACGCTTTCGATACAGTTGTCTAGAGATTATTTCGGATCAAACGAGCTACTGCACGTATCTAAGAAGCAGTGTCTCTATATTTCATCATTTTCAACTTATTGCTTAGAATATATCTTGGTATCATTAAATTTAATTAAATAAAACAGAATTGATTTTTTTTTAATTTACTTATCTCACAACGTGTGATATGCATTTCGTAAACACTATAGTTTCATTAGACTAGTACTTTAAACTAATATTAGGAAACATTAAAAAAGGTAAAATTTTTCTAGATAGTACTTTAAATGGTGAAGGAAAATTTGGGATTATTTAATCTGCAACATCTGTTTTTTTACCATTATTTACAACTATATATCCTTGAAAGTGCTAGACAATGTTATGGTTTTAATAACACTAAAATCTTGGATTTCCATTGTCTTTATTTGTTAATTAATACACAACGTTTCGGTTAGTGATGTATCTCCAACCAGCTTCAAGTGATATCTAAAAACTTTTCTTAAAAGCTACGACTTACCCTTCCACACTGGTTCCCGTGGGTTTATCGCTCTTCAGCAAATATTTATATGGAATGGTT
Organism: Listronotus oregonensis; assembly: GCA_019359885.1. Classification (NCBI taxonomy): domain Eukaryota; kingdom Metazoa; phylum Arthropoda; class Insecta; order Coleoptera; family Curculionidae; genus Listronotus; species Listronotus oregonensis. Next base: position 11,912 of record JAHBCN010017307.1, read on the forward strand.
TGAGGAACACACAATTAAAACTGCACTTATCAAACCCAAAGTTTGGTTACGATATGTCGACGATACTTTTATTGTATGGACAGGTAATGACAAAAAACTTGAAGGTTTCTTAAAATGTCCTCATCAGCTAATTTCGATCTGTAAACTTTTTTGTGTACTTCTTTTGGAAAGGTTTTCTCACACAAATAAGTAGTACCAAAAAAAGAAAACGACCACAGCAAATTTATGCAAATTATCAAAATGGTGTCAGTGGAAGACTCTTATAAAATTCCAACAAAGATGAATTTTGATATTTGTTCTTAATTATATATTGTAGATCAATCATTTCCATTTGAATTCCCCGGGGGTAGGGTTTCAATGCGGGATAAAAAAGGGTTCAAAAATCTTAATTTGATTCGCAATGTCATCAAAGTCCGAAACAGTATCAAAATTTTTCTTCAAAGCACTTAAAGTTTCGATTGCAAAATCGATGGAAACTCAGTCTCAGTAGTGTGGCTGAATATTACACATTTTTAAAATGTAAAAAAAATTTACTTCGTTGTTGTATTGAAACATTTTAATTTTTCCCCGGGAAAGATTTGATATTAGTGTAAAATCAGGAAAATCGGTTTTTTTTCCTTGCAATCCCAAATTCAGTTCGTTCACATGTTTTGTAAATCAACATAGAATGCTAACTTCCACAGCCATGCGTTGTTTTTTAATTCAGTAAGCGGGCGATCTTTTATTCAAAAAAAATTTCGATCCCCCTCGGTTCAAAAAAAAAGCTGAAGGACCTTCCCACAACTAAGCCAGGGGGTATGATAAGGTAAGTCAGTTTCTCCAATCTCTTCAATAAATTGTCGGAACGGGGATACAGCCCAAAAGATTGATAAAATTAACAGTTGATATGACTGGTTTAGAACGTCAGACATATCCAAACATTTTCCGCCCAAAGACTGTTGATGAATGATACAATGTAAGACTAATGGTTTTGAACCACCGTCATTTTCTACAGCCTTTGACACAAAAGCGACCACTCCTTTATCTTTCCCACTCATGTTTTTTTCCCCCATCAGTTGTAATACATTTCAAGTTTTTCCATCGAAGGTTCTTTTGATTAATGGCCATTTCAACTCCTTTAAAAATATCTGTACCAGTAGTTGTGCCATGAATACTATACATATCAAAAAGTTCTTCGTGCACTTCAAAACTTTTATCTACTCCTCGAATATAAATCAACACCTGAGCAGTATCTGACACATCCGTTGACTCATCCAAGGCCAAAAAACCACTCAAAATGTCCATTTTTTTCGAACAGTTGAGGGGTATATTTTCAGCGATGTTTTCTACCCTTCGAGCCACAGTGTTTGCTTCTGACGTTTTTAATAAATTTACCTTTTCAGGGCACATTTCTTCGGCTCTGCTTTTGCATTCTTTGATCATTTCTCCATCGGTGAATGGTTTTCCACGTTTTTCAATTTCAAGAGCCACACGAAAGCTTGCGAGTTGCAGCCTCTTGTTCAGTTTTGGTTTTTTAAATGAAGATTGCGCGATTTAATCCGCGCTGCGCTTCGAATTTTTTTGTCCCCCAAACTTCCTGTATATTTTGAGTAAATTTTTAAAATGTTTTGTTTCATAATGACGTTTAATGTTATATTTTTGAGAACGGCTATGCTTTCACAAATCAAACATAGCGCCTTGTTACTGGACTCAATTACGAAATACTGAATGTTCCACTGATTATCGAATTTTTTTTCATTCACTATCAATTTTTCGCTTCTTTTCCATACTACTAATTTCCCCAAAAGCAAAATTCAAATCAAAATACTGTTTATAAAGATGTCTTAAACTTAAACACGCACAAACACGTTTTAAGGAAGTATCAATATTTTATTTAACAACAGTGTCATAGGAACTGACTTTGGTTCCCCCTAGCCTTCTTATATTTCCAATTACTGCCATCTAGAAGTGAGTGGAAGGCCCAGAACTTTCTCGAACCAACGAGATTATTCTGTACGTGCTATTACCCCTTACCTATTTCCGCTTGTGTCCACCAGATGTCGTGTCACGTTACTCCTCATGGTTCGTACTGTACGACTAATCTAGAAATTACAGATAATGACAGGAAAATTAATAATATGCAGTGTTGCCGTTTTGTGGAGTTTAGTCCGATTTGCAGCCTATCTTAAACGTTGTGTACTTTTTCGGACTTTTTTTTTCATCAGTGGACTATTTCACTTCTTACCACCGGCAACAATGATAATATGGTTTTGACCCTCGGAACTTACTGGAGTAATCAGTATGGCACTAAGGCTGGAAAGTTGGGAGACCCCTGCTCTAACGGAAAGAAATAGGGGATCATAAGTGCTCTATATAACTGCGCTGTGATCTTACTTAAAAGTAAGGAATCGATGCAAGACAAAATAACTGATATAACTAGAGATGTTAAGTCGAACGACTATAGTAAGAGACTGGTTAAGAAAGCAATCAACAATTATCAAAATAAGACTAAAACTCTAGCTTAAAAAGACTTCACAGGACCAAATATTTATGACTATTCTGTATATTAAAGGAACTTCGAAAAAGATCCGTAGAATTGCAAATAAGTATAATATTAAAACGGTATTTAAATTTTAAACCACTCTAAAAAGTATGCTTACTAAAACGAGACCAGACAATAATGTTTCAAATAATTACTGTATCTACAAAATACCTGTGAATGTGGTGGAGTATACATCGGAAAAATAAAAAGACCACTTAAAATTAAAGTTAAAGAACACAAAAAACATACGAAACGAGGTGAACGAGGTCAAAATTAGTGATTGCTCAACACGCATGGTCAAAACAACACCGCATCCAATGGTTGAAAGTAAAAAAAATTCATAAAGAAACACACTGAAAGAAAAGAAAATTTAAGTTGTAATAATTGTAAACAACCAAAATGTATTTAGCAAGCCTAGTATTGACATTTCAAATATCTGGCAACCGTTGCTAAACCGTGAAAAATCGGTCGAGCTTCGGTGAAAAACGGATAGTATATAATTCCTAGTTTTTAAGAAGAGTTTTTAGTTATCACTTGAAATCAGTTGAAGATACATCACTAACCGAAACGTTGTGTATTACTATGGTTTAGTAATAGCGACTCATGAACTTCTTGATCGTTTAGAACAGGGGTCTCCAAACTTTCCAGCCTTAGTGCCATACTGATTACTCCAGTAAGTTCCGAGGGCCAAAACCATATTATCATTGTTGCCGGTGGTAAGAAGTGAAATAGTCCACTGATGAAAAAAAAAAGTCCGAAAAAGTACACAACGTTGAAAAAAGGCTGCAAATCGGACTAAAGTCCGCAAAACGGCAACACTGCATATTATTAATTTTTCCTGTCATTATCTGTAATTTCTAGATTAGTCGTAGAGTACGAGCCATGAGGAGTAACGTGACACGACATCTGGTGGACACAAGCGGAAATAGGTAGTACCTTCTATCGCTAACAGATGGCGCTAATAGCACGTACAGAATAATTTCGTTGGTTCGAAAAGTTCTGGTGTCTTCCACTCACTTCTAGATGGCAGTAATTGGAATATATAAGAAGGCTAGTGGCGCAACCACAAGTCAGTTCCTATGACACTGTTGTTAAATAAAATATTGCATACTTAAAACGTGTTTGTGCGTGTTTAAGTTTAAGACATCTTTATAACAGAATTTTGATTTGAATTGTTGCTTTTGTGTGAATTAGTAGTATGGAAAAGAAGCGAAAAATTGATAGTGAATGCAGAAAATTTAAAGATCAGTGGAACATTCAGTATTTCGTAATTGAGTCCAGTAACAAGGCGCTATGTATGATTTGCAATGAAAGCATAGCCGTTCTAAAAGAATATAACATTAAACGTCATTATGAAACAAAACATTTTCAAAATTACTCAAAATATACAGGAAGTTTGCGGACAGAAAAATTCGAAGCTATGCAGCGTGGATTGAAATCGCAGCAATCTTCATTTACAAAACTCAAAACTGAACAAGAGGCTGCAACTCGTGCCAGCTTTCGTGTGGCTCTTGAAGTTGCAAAACGTGGAAAACCATTCACCGATGGAGAAATGATCAAAGAATGCATAATTGCAGTAGCCGAAGAAATGTGCCCTGAAAAGGTAAATTTATTAAAAACTGTCAGTATGTCAGCAAACACTGTGGCTCGAAGGGTAGAAAACATCGCTGAAAATATATCCTCTCAACTGTTCGACAAAAATGGACATTTTGAGTGGTTTTCTTTGGCCTTGGATGAGTCAACGGATGTGTCAGATACTGCTCAGGTGTTGATTTATATTCGAGGAGTAGATAAAAGCTATGAAGTGCACGAAGAACTTCTTGATATGTATAGTATTCATGGCACAACTACTGGTACAGATATTTTTAAAGGAGTTGAAATGGCCATTAATCAAAAGAACCTTCGATGGAAAAACTTGAAATGTATTACAACTGATGGAGGCAAAAACATGAGTGGGAAAGATAAAGAAGTGGTCGCTCTTGTGTCAAAGGCTGTAGAAAATGACGGTGGTTCAAAACCATTAGTCTTACATTGTATCATTCATCAACAGTCTTTGTGCGGAAAATGTTTGGATATGTCTGACGTTCTGAAACCAGTCATATCAACTGTTAATTTTATCAGATCTTTGGGCTGTATCACCGACAATTCCGACAATTTATTGAAGAGATTGGAGAAACTGACTTACCTTATCATACTGCCGTAGCTGGCTTAGTTGTGGGAAAGTCCTTCAGCGCTTTTTTGAACTTCGAGCAGTGATCGAAATTTTTTGAATGAAAAGCATCGCCCTCTTACTGAATTACAAAACAACGCATGGCTGTGGAAGTTAGCATTCTATGTTGATTTGACAAAACATGTGAACGAACTGAATTTGGGATTGCAAGGAGAAAACCAGCATCTTCCTGATTTATACACTAATATCAAATCATTCCGGAAGAAATTGAGACTGTTTCAATCACAACTACGAAGTAAATGTTTTTCACATTTTAAACATGTGAAATATTCAGCCACACTACTGAGACTGATTTTCCCTATCGATTTTGCAATCGAAACTTTGAGTGCTTTGAAGATAAATTTTGATACTCGTTTCTCGGACTTTGATGCCATTGCGAATCAAATTAAGATTTTTCAGAATCCTTTTGATACTGACATTGAAACCCTAGCCCCGGAACTTCAAATGGAAATGATTGATCTACAATGCAGTGATATAATTAAGAACAAATATCAAAACTCATCTTTGTTGGAATTTAACTGACACAATTTGATAATTTGCATAAATTTGCTCGTGGTCTGTTTTCTGTTTTTGGTACTACTTATTTGTGTGAGAAAACCTTCTCCAAAATGAAGTACACAAAAAATGTTTACAGATCGAAATTAACTGATGAGCATCTTAAATCTCTTTTAATAATTGGTACAAGTAAAATTAGTCCACAACTACAAACTATTGTCAGTGGAAAATCTCAATTACATAAATCTCATTAGTATTTCATATGTCATTATGTTTGTTATAAGTTATGTGATTATTTAAAATGTATAAAATGTTAGTTGGATTCATTTCAATAATTTGTTAGTTATTATATACTGAAGTTAAATTTTCTGCATATTATACATGTCTTTACTCATTACAATTATGTGTTTCTTTATCCAACTTATCACAAAAACAATAACAATAAGCCTACAAGAATGTTATGAGTTAGCGGAGTTAGCCCATGACCATATCAATGTAGATGTCATATTAATAATTATTCAACATAAAATTAGAATACTTCAGTAAACTAAATTTAATTTGCTATAAAAATTATTTGTTCTCTAAAAGGAGTTTTCAAGTATGCTAGCTCTCCGCGGGCCGGACAAAATCTGTCCGCGGGCCGGATGTGGCCCTCGGGCCGTAGTTTGGAGACCCCTGGTTTAGAATATATTGTGTGATTTTTAATTTTATGAATAAGTATCTAAGAATTCCTAAAGATAGTTTTTTTACTCTCATTAGTGAAATGTAGAATTTCAAACTTGTTATTAAAGGTGTGGGTACGTCTTATGAAATGTAAAGCATCAGCAGAATCTTTTTTATTTTTAAGAAAACCGTTCTGATGCTCTTCAAGTCTTTGGTCAAAAGCCTGTCTGTTTGACCTATACGGTGCGTCCCAAATTTAGCCTACTGTATTGCTGTCTCGTTTAATATACAAGATAGATAAATGTTTAGAGGGTGAAAATTTTAAAGGATATAATGCTAATTTTGACTGCATAGTTAAATTAAAAAAAAAATAATTCCGAAGATATTTGCGAAAAAGTGAAAATATAGTAAATATAAAAAATAAAATAAACTTATATTGTAGGTTTATGATTTTTTTTTCGGGAGAGCAAAGGTCCAGATTCCACCTTCATAAGCCGCCACTGTACCGGGTATCCAAATAAGAAGGGAAATTATTTTCAAGTTTCTTAAACTACCGCGAAATGGCGTAATCGCAGCGGTAAATTAAAAAAAAAACATTTTTTTCCAAAATTAGCTAGTATTAGGTACAATTTTAATAACAATAGCAAAACTCCAACCGATTCTGCATCAGTTTGGTTACGGACATTTT
>JAHBCN010017308.1:0-18404 GCA_019359885.1 Listronotus oregonensis
TTGCGAAAATTGACATTGATATTTTAAAAAATTTGATGGCACGCCATATTTGAAATTACATTTGAATTAGGCATCTTACTGAAAATTTTTGTTAATGACTTTTGTATGTTGTTTTAGTTTTAAAACCCCTTTTTTTCCCATAAAGTGTGGTCGTTTGAACAATATCAATTGCCTTTTTCCAAAAACCAAAAAGGATAGGTATATATAAAGACATAAGATAAGTTTAATATTAAAATATCTTTCACGCCATTTCCCGGTTAAACCGGAAGTAATATAAAGATGTTATTATATCCAAAATCGGCATCAGAGGACACAAAAATTACCCAAAAATTTTTAAAAGAGTTATTCAAAAAAAATTAAAGGTTTTTGTAGTGATTTCATCGTCCCCCAGTAGGCATATCTTTTTTTTTTTTAAAACTTAGTACGCTATTTTGTAGAGCTTCAAAAACCTATATTTTTCAAAAATTTATTTATTGCGCTTTTTTTAAGGGTTTTTTTAAATTTAAAGCCCAAATAGTGCTAGAAATAGAACTGTTTTTTAAACATTTTCTTCGATATTTTGGTTATTTAAGTTATGACACTATTTAAGCGAAAAGTGAGGTATTACAAAACAACTTTTGTTCATGAAATTTTAAAAAAAAGTTTTTTAATGCGGTTCCAAGAAGAACATTGTGTTTTGGCAAATATTGTGAGTCATAAAATTATATTTGTTTAAGAAATTTATAGTGACATCAGAGTTAAATATTAATAAAATTTATCATAATATTCCCATTTGAAGTGGATTTAAGGACGGATGTTAATATGTTTTCCCAAATTTTTTTCCATGATCCCCTATTTTCTTACTTTTTTAAACGATTTAAATATTATCTATATTTTAGAAAATTTTTAAAACCTTTGGCACTCTTATAATCCAAATTTTTAAAACTTATTTGGAACCAAAGTAAAAATTTAAAATTTAAAAATTCTATTTTAATTTTAGATTTGGAAGGGTGGAACTTGTTCAGCACAAAAAAAAGAAGGACCTAATATTTGCTTTGAAATATCTTAAGAAAATTGATATTGTTTATCAAAACCAACAAGAACATGTTTACAATGAGAAAATTTAAAACAAATGAATAGCAGATCTCCATTTATTTTTGATTGTACCGAACATATAAAGATAATAAGTTAGTATAATTTTTTTTTAAATATATATTATATATATATATATATATATATATATATATATATATATATATATATATATATATATATATATATATATATATATATATATATATATATATATATAAAACAGTATGTCCACGGAAAAGGTGTTGAAGAAAAAATATTTTTTTTTTTTGATTTTATCAAAAAAAGCTACTCTTGAAAAAAAATTTTTTCTATTTTAAGAGTAAGATTGAGATAGAAACATTTAACATATTTTATACGGGGTGTTCGGGAAAACTGAAAAAACTTAAAATGGTACAAGAGAAAAAGTGCATTTATTTAATAAGATATGGAAATAATTTAAAGGAAAAAGTTGTTCAAAATTAAAAGGTAGTCTTTGTCCCAATTTTTAAAAGGGCCCGGTACTTTTATTTATTTGGGGTTTAAATTTATTTTAATATCAATTTATAATAAAATTTTTTTGCTGTTAAGTAAGCATTTAAAGCTGACAATACGCGGCTAATGAATTATAAAAGCCAAGTGTCAATAAAGCTTGTCACTTTCAACGCCTACTAGTAAAAAAAATTTTAAATTAGTTAATTGATAATAAAATTTTTAATTACAAATAAAAAAAAGTGGGCCAAAAAAATTGGTATTAGAACTCCCTTTTAAGTTTGAAAAAATTTTTTAATAATTTTTTTTCCCCTATCTTTGCAAAAAAATGCACTTTATTTTGTAAAAGTTTTAATTTTCCCTAAACCCCGGGCGTATAAAATATGTTAAATTTTTTATACCAATCTTTTCTAAAATAAAAATTTTTTTATCAAAATTTTTTTTTCGAAAAAATTTAAAAAATAAAGAAGTTTTTTTTACTCAACCCCTTTTTCCGGGGGGCCCCTACTTCCAGGGAAAAAGGTGTTGAATAGTAAAAACTTCTTTTTTTTTTGATTTTATAAAAAAAACTACTTTTAAAACAAATTGCTACTTTTTAAAGTAAGATTGGGATAAAAATTTTTAACAAATTTTATAGCTACCAAAAAATTTAAAAAAATTTTAAATTGTTCAAGAGTAAAGTGCTTTTTTTTTAAGAAAAATAGGGAAATAAGCTTCTGGAAAAAGTTGTTAAAAAAGAAAAAGATAGTTTTATATCAATTTTCAAAAAATTGGCCTACTTTTATTAACTTGTGAAAAAAATTATTTTAATATTAATTAACTAATTCCAAATTAACAACTTATTATTGAATTAGGGGACAGTGACAAGCTTTATTGACACTTTGCTTTTATAATTCATTAGCCGCAGTAACGTAAGCTGTAAATGCTTATTAACAGAAAAAAATTTGAAAAAATTGATTTAAAATAAATTTAATTACAAATAAAAAAAAGTAGACCTTTTTTTTAAAAAAATTGGTATAAGGGATTTCCCTTTTTTAATTTTGAACAACTTTTCCCAGTAACTTATTTCCATATCTTATCAAATAAATGCACTTTACTCTTGTACCATTTTAATTTTTTTAAATTTTTCTGAACACCCCGTATAAAATATGTTAAATGTTTCTACCCCAAACCCTTTTACTTTTAGAAGAGAAAATTTTTTTATAAAAGAGTAGTTTTTTTTCGATAAAATCAAAAAAAAAAAAGTTTTTTCTTCAACCCCTTTTTCCGTGGACATATTGTATATATATATATATATATATATATATATATATATATATATATATATATATATATATATATATATATATATATATATATATATATATATATATATATATATATATTTTAAAAAGTATTAGGTTGATTTTTTCTTGTAACTATTCTTTTTTTTTTCGTTCCCATAGTGAAATTTTATTGGAAATACCAAAAAAAAAATTCTGAAAGTTTCAGCCCTTAATATTAATATTAAGTATTCGCCCAAAGTGTGTGAAGATTTTCCATTTAAATAACACGTAAACTTTGTTCCTTTTTTAATTTTTATTACTCGGCAGAATTTTGTGTTATCGTCTCGCCCAAAGACGAATTGAATGCTCTACAAAAGTATCCAATGCGGCAAAGTCGCAACTAACACCGGCGAGGTAATACGGGTCACTAAACCTTTTTTTTTTCACAAAATTCTCGTTTTTCTGTCATTTTCTCATAAATGATACTTCTCTATAAATAAAGGAGTTAAAGAAATTTCTAGAAATTAGCAGAAATATATAAAAACAGTAACTTAAAAAATTATAAAATAAAAACAACATACCTAAACTGAAAGGGTTTTCTAGAAATTGACAGAAAATGCATTCTCGGATAAAAAAAATAACCTTTTTAAATTTTTTTATTATTTATATTGTTTTAGTTCCCAAACTGCATCCAGAAATCGTTTGTTGCCTTATATTGTCTAATAAAACTCTTTAAACAGCTTTTTTTTTGAATTACCCAGAGACAAAACTGTTCAAATTTTTTTAATTCCCGCCACTTAGTGTTCATTAAAAAAAAAACGTTTGGGAAAAGTAGATGTCGCAAAAGGAGAGCAAAAAAAAAATTATTACAAATACATTTTGACCTGTTGTATTTTCAAAATAAATGACCATTTTTTGGGTAGTTGTTAAAAGGGTACCAAATATTTGTTTTAAAAAAAGATTTTTTTAAATATGGACAATTTAAAAAATTCTTTTTTCTTAATTAATTTTTTTGTATTTCTTATAGTTTATATAGTTGTAGTCCAAAGATTTTGTGGGAGCAGGTTTCTGCCCGGGAAATGGGCCGGGTCAGTTTTTTTGGGGGTTTTTTCAATTTTTTGTTGTTTGACCCCCCATTTTGACTTTAGATTCGTATTTAGGAAAAAAAAAAACGCCAGAAAATCCTAATCCGACACCCAGCACAAAAAACTTATTTTTTTTTTAATTTTCAATTTTGAGAAAAACTTTAATCCTTTTCTTTTTTTTATTAAATAAAAAGCATCTCTCCTATTTTGAAAATTTTTATTTTTTTTTTTAAAGGAACCCTTTTCTCTTGGGGGCTTATTTCTCTCTTCATAAAAAAAGGGGAAAAAGATTTGAAGAAAAGGATGCCAAATTTTTATCAACCGTGTTGGGAAACTTTAGAACATCTTCATAGGTAAATAAAAAATTGAGTTAAATTTAAAAATAACTGGCTTTAAAAATTTGGGGTTACAACCAAAAAATTTAAAATTACAAATAATTATAGTGCGGGCCCCTTTAAAAAAGTCATCCGGGAAAGGAGGGATAAAAAGTTTCCCAAGCCCCAAAAGGTTTTAAAATTTATTTTTTTGCAGATATCTCGCTTTCTATGGTTTTAATGATATTTGCATTTTTTAAAAAAAGTGTAGAACGTGTCTTATGTTCTACAAATTTGCAAAGAATCTTATGTCATAATTTTCTCAAAAAATTTTCTCCTAAACTTTCTCTCATACGTTTAAACCCGTTTTCGACATAGAGCGCAAAGAGTGCGCAGCGCTTGCTTATACCTACTAAAATTAAAATTTGGGGAATCGTGACTTTGGTAAATAATACGTCATATAGGGTCAAAATCAAAAAAAAAAAACAATAATTTTAAACAATGTGCAGTATTAATTAATACATTTATTTAATTTTTTTCATTTATCAAATATATTCTTTTAATTACCTTCCCTTTACTTCGTAAAATTTAAAAAAAAAATTTTAAAATACTTTAAATATGTTCATTAGATTAAAAGGTATCATATTCAAAACTTACTGTCCAGTACAAACATTTAATGAAAAGGGAGACATCTTGTTGGTTACAAAATCAAAGGACAATATCTTCTAAATCAGCAAAGCTTAATAAACCTAAGCAGTTTTTTTATTGTCTGTTCAAGTTGGTTTCCAATCTTTTAATCCCATCACCGTTTAGCCAGTACCCCCGTTTCCAGTCATGGGGCTTTGTCGTTGACGAATCAAATAGTTGAGCTTTGTACCCCCCAAAAAGTTCCGACAAAACCAAACTTAACTATTAATGAAAGGCACAATAAATGGTGATAAAACCCAAAGGACTGCAAATTATTGCGTACAACCGACTTGCTGTCAGTCTGACGTCCCACATTGCGCACTTTAACCCGATCCCCCAGCAAAAAAAAAGACAACCTCGTCCCTACAAAAAAATTAAAATCATCAGAAACTAGGTTTTTAACCATATACAGCGCTTAGCCCCAAAAAAAAACCCCTACATTTATTTGAGGCGATTTTCCCCTTAAACCATGACCCAGGAACACGGTCTTCCGCCCCCCTGCGGTCGATTAAAAAAAGCCGGTTTCCCAAAAACCGTGACTGTACTTGTCGAAAAGGAAGTCTAACCCCAAGGGTATCAAATTTTCCCCACCTACAAGTACAGCGGCTCATGAACGTACCAAACGTGTATAATATTATAAAATTTTAAAAAGCTTAGAGGATAATCGAGAACCCAAGAATAGAGTTGGTCGCTGTAAAATAAACTCTTTGAACCGATAACGACAATTTTACCACCAGCCCCAGATGTAGTATCCACTGAACACAACATTTTTTCAATTAGAAGAATGACTTTGTTTTCCCCCTGGTGATGAAAAAAAATTAGGGGTTTTCAATACACAAGATTTTGCTTGTGTCCATTGTAATAGGTAAGCTTGCCTTAGTGCTTCCCTTGCCTTTGCGATTTCAATGAAAAAAGTTTTGGCCCCCAAAAACCTTGAAGATTCAGAGACAAGACCCCACAACAACGATGATAAAATTTTTGAATTTTTCGAGCGACCGGAAAACAATGAAAAAAAAGAAGGAAGTTGAAACTCATCCTTCTTATTAATAAAGTTTTTATAAATCTTCTTGAACTTTTAAATTTTAGTAAATGTATGATATATAATTCTTATATCCCTTTTCTACTAAAAAAAATAATTTAGGTATATTATAGGGTTTAAATATAATTAAAATATTCCACTTAAACTTTTTTAAAATTTTTTAAAAAAAGTATGTAAGTATTATCAAAAAATATATTTGATAAATGAAAAATATTGTAAAATATAAAGTGTAAATAAATAAATAAAAATCAAATTACCATAGTTATGGATTTTTTAGTGATTGGTTAACCATATATGATGTATTATTAACTGGGGGACGGTTGACATTGCGTTATACTATGTATATAAATTAAACGTGAAACAAAATTTTAAACAAAATTTATACAATTTTTTCTAATAAATGCAAATATAAGTAAAATCATAGGAAACGAGATATTTGCAAAAAAAAAATTTTATGAGTCTTATGAGACAACTTTTCGAATGGCATAATAAAAGGGTTTTTAGAAGTTTACAGCTTATTATCTTGCATTTTTGAAAAAAGTTTTTAAATTACTGCTTATCTGCAGAACATTATGTTTGTGCATTTAGGAAGGCGGAAATTAAATTTCCGGGAAAATTTTCTTCCCTCTAATGCGAGCATCAAATGTCGCCTTGGTTTAAACCCTTCCTAGAGCCCCGAGGGCATGATGCGTAGGATAACGGGGGAGGCAGAATTCAAATCCTTTTAGTTCGCATTAAAGGGGCTCGCTCATCTACCTCGCGCCTTATTGACTGGGTTCACGATAAACCAGGAGTAGTCAATTTCATTTAAGAATAAAAAACCGGTACCTTTTTCCCGTTAAATTGCCCCATCAGACCCCCGGGCGTTTTGGTGTGGTTTCCCGGGGGATAATCTAGCATCAGATGCGAAAACCAGTTTCGCGCATTAAAATTCTGCCTTTCCCCTGTTTTTATACTGGGCGGCCGGGGAAAACCCCCAAGTCTTACTTTTGGCTTGTGTTATACTCGTTTGGGTACGATATACTTTTTTTTTTAAGTATCCAAGAAAAACAAATTGAGAACCTAACGTGTAATTATTTGATTTCAGCAAAGGAATAGTGTATCGAGCCCCGGCCAAAAATCTTTTGGTGGAAAAAAAGGATATCTAAAGCTTCCGTTTTTGGTTTTTTGGGGGAAAAAAAAATGCCTGCAAGGGGAAAAAACGTTTACTTTTGCGGGAACTCCAGAATTGTAGCACCGGAAATTGTACTTAATAGAGGGCACGATAAGGCTGTGGATTACTGGGCATTTGGAGCCTTTGTTTTTGAACCCCCACAGGTGAGAATATTGTTTTTAAAAGATGCAAAAAATTTCCCAAATTTTTAAAAAATTTTGCAATATTGGCCCCCCTTTAAATTTTTGGGTTTCAAATGTTATTCAGATTTATTAAAGGGTATTTTAAATTATTAATTTGAATGGGTACTAACAATGGTAATAACAAAAACATCAGAGTTTTAAAAAGTTCTTTTTTAAAATAAAATTTTTAAAAGTATTTATCAAATTTTTTGCCCTTTTTATTATATTTGATAATTAAATTTAAAAAAAATATTTGGTTGGTTTTAGTTTGAAATGACAAATTTTTTTTAGTATTTTTGGAAAAATTTAGCTGCTTGATGACTATGGTTTTTTTAACATCATTTAATTATATATTTTTTTGTTTTTTAAGAAAATTATTTTTGCTCTATTGGTTTACAGGACAGTGAAAAAAATTGCAAGGCGTTTTCTATGTCCCCGACTTGGGGGTGTTCATTTTGGAATTTCCCATTTTTGGGGAAACTATCATAATTGTTTTTTAGGTAAAACCCATTTTTTTAAGGAATGAACCCATATGAGAACCACAAAAAAATTTTTAAAGGGGATCGACAATGCTAATTTTCCTCCATACATGAAAACCCTAAAGGGGAAACCTCATTGAAAAGCTTTGTCGAAAGTTCCTTCAGAAAGGCTTGGTATCAAGAGGGGGAACAGGATATTAAAAACATAAATGGTATCAAGGTAAATCAATTTGCCGCTATTATAAATTTTTTTAATACAGATGTCTTTCCATATCCCGTTTATACATCACTTTTTTAAAAGATGTATTAAGGTTTTTTCGTTACCCCAGTGTTGCCCGATTTTCCCAATTTTTGATCTTCTTCTTCTTCTTCTTTTTGGAAAGGTCTGGTTTTTACCACCGGGGCACCAAACCCGGGGGTTTTTTGTGCCTAATCTTCCATTATCTTTTATACCGATTCTTCCTTGGTGTTGTTTTCTACAAATATGTATAACCCCAGACTGGTTGGTTGATATATTCCTGTGGGCTCATTTCCGGTTCCCCAAAATAATGCCTGTCCTTTGTGATTTAACGCTTCACATTCGCACAGGATATGGTGGGTTGTTCTTCCCCCTCTCGCACTTTTGCAACCGGGTGGCCATTAGGCTTGTGTGGTGCCCTCTTGGTTATCGTCCCCTGTTGCACCCCTACTGTTAGGGAAAATTTTTTTCCTACTTTATCTGAGTAGTTTTTCCCCCTCGTTTTTTTGGGATGGGCCTCTTAGGGAAGTTTTTTCCATGTCTAATTCTCGGGGTTTTCCCCCGTATTCCCCCGTGTTTGTTTCGGATCCATTCTCTGGTTTCCCCCTCGTGCTGTGGTTTTGGTCACTCCAAGGGCAGGTTCTGGTCCAAAGTAGGGTATGGATGTTTCTTCCGCTAGCTCATCCGCTTTTTGGGTTGCCTTTTTCCCAAATTTCCCCTGGCACCCACAGGGGGTTACCCTGTTGCGTTTTTGGGACTTTCAGTTCTTTTTGACAGTTCCCATGTCAGTTTCCCGTTACCTTGGGGTTTACAAGTCCCCCTTAGTGACGCCTGGCTGCCCCGGCAGATCCGCTTGTTTTTAAAAGGCCCTACTGTTATTTTATTTTGCACTGTGCAGTAAGGCATACTTTTTTTGTTTGAAATCAGAACTGCTGTTTCTATTTGAATGGAGAATTTTAAACTCCTCATTTTACTTTTACACGCCGCGGGAAGTTTCCTGCTGGGTTTTTAAAAACCATCCATATACCGGGATGATGTCTCCCCGTGTGGAGAAATGGGGTTCTTCACTTACTTCGATCGGGAATTTTTTACCTCAAATTTTTTTGTTGCACAGTATTGGGGAATCTTTTGGGGTCTTCTTTCGTTCAGGATGCTCCCGCCAATCTGACTTTTATTTTTTTCCCAACCTTAAGGTAGACCCCAGTTTTGTTTTTGTTGCAGTCAAAAGTAGCCCATTCTTACCTCTCCCATCACTAGGGTTAAGTGGTGGGAAAGGGCTAAGAGACACTTCCCTGGCTGCTTTTGGGGGTTTTTTTGCTTTTTTTGTAGCTAACAAGCAAATCCCTGTACCTTGGCCATTTTGAAAAGTAGTTCTTTGTCGCATTTTTTTTCCACCATATCAGTAATGGGATGTTATCCTTTGGCCTTACCACCATGGTATATAACCAACAAACCATGTTTGGTTTAAGGCCCCCTGTTTTCCCCCTGAGGGTCGTTTGATTAACATAAAGTCACCCCTTTCCCTTTTTTCTTTCTGATTTTCTGGGAAAATGTTGGTTTCAGGTAAGTTTAGAGTCTAGGATGAAACCAAAATTTTTACCCCCTCCCACAATCTTTTTTTTCCCCCTCTTAAGTTCCCGGGGGGCCTAAACCCTCTGGTTTCTCCTTTGGTGATGACGACTATGGCTGATTTTTAAGGGCTTATGTTTAGTCCCTTCTTTCTCGTTTATTTAGTAACTACATTTAGGGCCTATTGCATTTGATCCCTAATCGTGTTGTTAAATTTTCCTTGGGCCATAATGACGAGATCGTCTGCGTATCCGGGAAAGTTTGGTGCCCTTGGTTAAAGGGGGAAATTTTGTAGGTCATCCATGACAAGGTTCCATAGCAGTCGAGACAGAACTCCCTCCTGCGGACATCCTCGCTCAACCCGAGCTACAAGAGTTTCTTCAAAAAATTGAAGTATATACTCATCTGCTCTTAAGCATGCAGTCTATCCACCTGGAGCTTGTTGCGTCGATCCCTCTGCGCCTCGACGCGTTTAAGATAGATGTAAGGGACGTGTTGTCAAACGCCCCTTTTATATCCAGGAAGGCACACATTAGTACCTCCTTGTATTTTAAAAAACATATTCAACCTTTTTTTACAAGCTCATGTAATGCTGTCTCGTAACTTTTAAGAAAATTTAAATTTTACAACAATTTATTTTAAAATTATAATACAATTTTAACTGGGAAATTTTTTTTTTTGTCACGGCAAGTTAACAGAAAACAGTACTTTTAATGTCACTTTTAATATAATTAAATAACTTATGATTTGCATATTTTTTGTTTTATAAATTATTGTTTGTGTAACCTATGTTGATGCCCCATAGAAAAAAAAAATTCATCCGATGTCTCAGTTGCTAATAATTTCCCGGTTTAACCTAAATAATCTTAATGTCAATTCCCAAATTCATCCGATGTCTCAGTTGCTTAATTTTCAGGTTTAACCTAAATAATCTTAATGTCAATTCCGGTTAAGCCGGAAGTAAACTTAATTTTTCTTTGGGTCTGCAAAAACCATCCGTTTAACCCCTTGGTTAGCCAGCTAAACTCGGGTTGGCTTGCTTGTCTACTTTTTGCCATACGCTGTACAATACAAAATAAAGTAAGAATTATGTGTAGGATCAAAACACAGGACAGTAAAATAGTTAAACCTCCTTTTAATGTAATGAAAGAAAAACCTTTAAAAAAAATAATACTGTAGACTTAAAACAATAGATATACAGTTGCAAAGAAAAAAATTTATTTGTTTAAAAGGGCCCCGTTTAATAAGTAGCTGAAAAGTTTTTTTACGTATGTTCATAAATATTTAGGATATTAAATATTTTTTTTGGGTTTTTTGACTGGGAAAAATTTCCCCGGGCTTTAAATGCCTTTCATCATTTAAACCAAAACAAAAGGTGTGATAAAATACTAGTAACTTTGACTTTTTTAAACAAGATAAGGACTATCCTCCAGATGGGGACACCCGGGAGGGGATATTTTTTTAAAAGAAAAACTTTTTAAAAATTTAATGTTTCTAAATTTTTTTTCTATTTATATAAAATTCTAAAGTTGAAAAAAAAAGAAAAAAAAAATTATATAGGGGTAAATTTCCCCCCATATCCAAATATATTTCCAAAAAACATACCTTACTCCCTTGCCTCTAAAATAATCCAAAAGAGCTGTGACTAACTTATAAAAAAAAAACAATACCGTATTGTCATTATTTTAAAGGTTTTTTGTTTTAAAAAAATTGGTTAGTTTCCCCCCTTTTTTTAAAATTTTTTTTGCGTTTTTTTTTGTTTTTAAAAATTTTTTTAATTTTGAGACTTATTCAAAAATTTTTTTAGGAATCAAATATACTAATCGAATAAATATTCCCTTAAATTTGCTTTTGGGTAAAATTTATGTTTATCTCTTTTTTTTTTTCTTTTTTCATATTGGGCAAAGAAAACCTTCCCCCCTTTATTTTTTGAATGGAAAAATATTTTCAAATTTTAAGATGAAAATTATATCCTTTAAAATGGGGTTTTAAATGTTATAACTGTGTCCATCTTCCGGGTTTTAAAAGGAAAAGCATAATTTTTATTTTTTTAAAGGGTCTTTTTTATTTTTCGGGAAATTTTAATTCCCCAGATCATTTCCGATATAAAAAAACCATATTATATCCTATACCTATCTTCTTGTTTTTTGGGAAAAAGGCGATTAAAAAATTTAAAAACCGCAATTTGCGGTTTTTTGGGGAAAAAAAATAAATTTATAAAAAATTTTTTATGTTTTAAATTTTAAATTTTTTTTTATCGACCCTATCTGTGGAAGTCATAATAAAATTTTTCCCGGGTTTAGGAAAGGGTGAAATTTATTTTCTAATAATATTTTTAAGTTTTAAAGAACACCCCTATATTTTTAAAAAATTTGGGTTCTACGGGTCATTCCCCAATATAAAAAGTGATATCCTATATCTATCTTTGTTAGTTTTTTTAGAAAATGGGGATTGAATATGTCCAAACTACCGCACATTATGCCCGTTATAAAGGGGAAAAAATTTTTTAAAAATTAACCCAAAAATAGGGATAGGATATAAATAGATTTTATTTCAGGAATGAGGGAAAGAATCCCAAATTTTTAAAAAAAATACAAGGGGGTTGCATTAAAATTTTTTAAACAAATTAAGAAAAATCAATTTTCGGCCCCGATAAAGGGCCCAAAGGGAGTTTTATTTGATTTCCACAGATAGGGTCTTTAGGAAAATTTTTAACATAATAAATTTTTTTAACATTTATTTTTTTCCCCAAAACTGCATAATGTGGGGTTTAAACTTCTATAGCCCCTTTTTTTCCAAAAAAAAAAGCAGAAAGGAAAAAATATAGGATATAATATACATTTTATATCGAAATTATTCGTAGAAACCCAAAATTTAAAAAATTCAGGGTTTCCATTGAAAAAATCAAAATTGATTGTTTTCGGTTAAACCGGGAAATAAAAGACACTTTTTATCCAAAAATTTGGGATCTTATGATATTATGTGTTAGCCTAAAATTTGAAAGCTATATTTTTCATTTAAGAAAATAAAGGGCAATATTTGTTTTCAATATATAAATATATATATATATATATATATATATATATATATATATATATATATATATATATATATATATATATATATATATATAAGAAGAATAAAGAAAGACAGTAATAGGAACATAATACTTGTCGTCTTTCTTGTGTTTTAGTATAATGTTTGTAATAATTGTTAAACCAAAATTCATTTAAAGTAAAGACCGATATTAGTTCTAAATCACAAACTTGTAAAATAGTTTAAAAAACTGTGTTATTATAATCAAAAAGGTAATCAAGGAAAAAATAAAAAGATACACTAATTTTATTTTTTTTTATATCTATTTTTCTTATGTTTACTTGTTTTTTTTTATAAACAAAAACCAAAGGTTTTATTTGTAGCCCAAAAACAAACCATTTTGCCTAACAATTTTTTCAAAATGGAGGGAACGACTTGAATTTTTGACAGTAGGTGGGGAATAGTCGAAGGATAAAAATCTATATCATGCCGAAGGTCGCCTTTACCTTGGGGGTGGTTGCCAATCTATCTCGAGGGTAATTTTTTTTTTTTATATTTTGGCCACAGGATAGAAAAATGTTTTCCCAACAAAAATGTTCTATGCTTTTTTCCTAAAATGATATTTTCGGGGTTATTCGCAATCGAAAATCTTTTTTTTTCAAATAACTCGATAAGTATGCATTTTATCAAAAAAAAAAAAAATTAATAATTAAATAACAAAATTGGCTTTTAAGAATAAAATGTTTTTTTTTTAATTGCTGTGGGACCAAACAGACCAAGTTGTGGTTTTTTAAAAGGGTTTTCTGTCATTCGTCAAACACAAATTTCAGAATTTCAAAGGCAAATAACCAAAAAACTACGTTTTTTTGAGAAAAAACTAATAATAACTTTTTTGAAGCATTTTCAAAGACCTTTTTTTTTAAAAAAAATATGTATCATAAAAAAAGAGTAAGTTATAATTAAAATAAGGTTGGACCAAAATTTTTTTAGTGCAAAAAAACTTCGAGAGCAACCCCCCAATTACCACCCCAATTAAAATGAGTCGTAGCTCTTTTTTAATTCTCTATCTATTCATGTATCATAAATACATTTTAAAATTTTAACCGATTTAAATTGCTTAATTTTGAAATAAATGTAGCTGCTAGTGAAAATCAAATTTCAGAATTTTAAAAAAAAATTACCTATTTTTTAAAAAATAACTCGAAAACTAAAAGAGATACGTAGCTTTTAAATTACAAACATTTTGCTTTTATTAATTTACTGTATGACTGAAATTAAGTGAGATATAAACGTTTAAAATGCATGTGTATAGACGAGCACTACCTTGTTTCAGCCCTTTAAACTTACCCTTTTAAAAAAGTAGGGGTTTTAAACAGTTTTAATATATAGAACCTTATAGCTCTTAAAAAAACAAACAAAATGGTTTTTTAAAGAATTTTTTATCACAAAAACTGACGGAGTTATGCTTTAACAATGTGATAATATATTATTTTTTTGGGGTAAATATATATATTTTTTTTTTAATTAAATCATAATAGAGATTGATTTTTAAGGGCTGAAATATTTTAAATAACGTTTCAGAGAAACAAAATAATACTTTTTCAACTTATTTGAGTCAAATTTTACTAAACTTAAGCTTTAATGCGGGGGTCCCCAAACTACGGCCCGAGGGCCCATCCGGCCCGCGGACAGATTTTTCCGGCCCGCGGAGAGCTAGCATACTTGAAAACTCCTTTTAGAGAACAAATAATTTTTTTACAAAAAAATTAGTTTACTGAAGATTCTAAATTTTATGTTGAATAATTATTAATATGACATCTACATTGATATGGTCATGGGGTAACTCCGCTAACTCATAACATTCTCGTAGGCTTATTGTTATTGTTTTTGTAATAAGTTGGGTAAAAAACCAAATTGTAATGAGTAAAGACATGTATAATATGCAGAAAATTTAACTTCAGTATATAATAACTAACAAATTATTGAAATGAATCCCAAATAACATTTTATACATTTTTAATAATCACATAACATATAACAAACATAATGACATATGAAATACTAATGAGATTTATGTAATTGAGATTTTATGACAATAGTTTGTAGTTGTGGACTAATTTTAATTGATAATTATTAAAAAAGATTTAAGATGCCCATCAGTTAATTTCGATCTGTAAAAATTTTGTCAGTGGAAGACTCTTATAAAATTCCAACAAAAATGAGTTTATTTTTGTTCTTAATTATATCACTGCATTGTAGATCAATCTTTTCCCCTTTGAATTTCCCCGGGGGGTTGGGGTTTCAAATTAGTTAAAAAGGATTCTAAAAAAACTTAATTTTTTTCCCCGGCTGGCATCAAAGTCCGAGAAACAGTATCAAAATTTATCTTCAAAGCATCAAAGTTTGGGTTGAAAAATCGATAGGAAACTCAGTCTCAGTAGTGTGGCTGAATATTTCACATTTTTTTAAAATGTGAAAAACTTTTACTTCGTGGTTGTGATTGAAACAGTCTCAATTTCTTCCGGAATGATTTGATATTAGTGTAAAAAGGGGGAAAGAGGGGGGGTTTTTTCCCCCTTGCAACCCCAAATTCATTTCCCTTAAATGTTTTGTCAAATCAACATAGAATGCTTTTACAGCCAGGGGTTTTTTTTGGTAATTCAGTAAGAGGGCGTGTTTTTCATTAAAAAAATTTGATCACTGCTCAAATTTTAAAAAAGCGCTGAAGGACTTTCCCCCAACTAAGCCAGCGTACGGCATATGATGGGAAATCAGTTTCCCCAACCTTCAATAAATTGTCGGAATTGTCGGTATTCACCCCAAAAAGATCTGATAAAATTAACAGTTGATATGACTGGTTTCGGGGAAATCAGACATACCCAAACTTTTTCCCACAAAGACTGTTAAATGAAAAAAAAATTGGTTTAAACCCCCGTCATTTTCTACGCCTTTGACACAAGAGCGACCACTCCTTTATCTTTCCCACTCATTTTTTTGCCTCCATCAGTTTAATAAATTTCCCAATTTTTTTCCCTCAAAATTCTTTTGATTAATGGCCATTTAAACCCCCTTTTAAAAAAAATCTGTACCAGTAGTTTGTCCATGAATAAATATACATATCAAAAGTTCTTGTGCACTTCATTTTGTTTTTTTCTACCCCTCAATTTTAAAAAACAACACCTGAGCAGTTTTGCCACCCCTTGTCATCCAAGGCCAAAAAAAACCACTCAAAATGTCCTTTTTTTTTCAACAGTTGGGGGAAAATATTTTCAGCGATTTTTCTACCCTTTGAACCACAGTGTTTGCTAAAATACTGAAGGTTTTTTTAAAAAAATTTTCCCCTTTTTTAGGGCACATTTCTTCGGGTACTGAAAATTTTTTTGATCATTTCTCCCTCGGGGAATGGTTTTTCCCCTTTTTTCAATTTCAAGGGCCCACGAAAGCTGGCCCGGTTTGGGAGCCTTTTGTTCATTTTTTTGGTTTTTTAAATGAAGGCTGGGTTTCAATGCGCTGCATAGCTTCAATTTTTTTGTCCGAAATTTTCCCTTATATTTTGGGGAATTTTGAAAATGTTTTGTTTCATAATGACGTTTAATGTTATATTCTTTGAGAACGGCTATGCTTTCATTGCAAATCAAACATAGCGCCTTGTTACTGGACTCAATTACGAAATTGGGAAAGTTCCCCCTGATCTTTTTTTAATTTTTTGCATTCACTATAAATTTTTTTCCCTTTTTTTTCCCCCCTACTAATTCACACAAAAAACAAAAATTCAAATCAAAATACTGGGTTTTAAAGATGTCTTAAACTTAAACACCCCAAACTTTTGGGGGGTATGCAATTTTTTTTTTTAACAACAGTGTCATAGGAACTGACTTGTGGTTGCCCCCTAGCCTTTTTTATATTCCCAATTTGCCATCTAGAAGTGAGTGGAAAAACCGGGAAATTTTCGAACCAACGGGGGTTTTCCCCGTACGTGCTATTGGGGCCATCTTTTGGATGAAGGTTTCCCCCCTTTTCCCTTGTGCCCCAGATGTCGGGGTTTACGTTACTCCTCATTTGGGTCGTACTCTACCTTTTTAACCGAAATTACAGATAATGACAAAAAAAATTTAAATATTGCCGTTTTGCGGGCTTTAGTCCCATTTTAAACCTTTTTAAAAGTTTTGTATTTTTTTGGATTTTTTTTTTCATCAGTGGACTATTTCACTTTTACCCCCGGCAAAAAGGGGAAAATGGTTTTGGCCCTGGGAACTTACTGGGACCATTTGGCCCTAAGGCTGGAAAGTTTGGAGACCCCTGCTTTAATGGATAGTTTTATGGGTTGTAGCAAAAAGGGGTATTTTTCAGCCCTAAAAAAAAAAAAACCCCCATCGCCGTAATATAGTTTTTTAAAGGGGGGGGTAAATTGCTTAACCCCAAATTTTCCCAAATCTAGGGTTTTTAAAACTTTTTCAGCTTCGTTTCTTGGACTATTAAGTCGAAACATAACGTTGAAAAAGGTTTCGCATATTTGAGGCAGGGTCAAGGATACGAGGGCTTTATTTTGAACTTTTTCCCAGTTTTTTTAGGGGTTAAATCAAACTCACTTAAAAAAACAGATAATATTAAAAACAAATGTAAAAGGGCAATGGGGTTTTTTAAATAGCACACCTATACTAGTTATTAAAATGGGAAAAATGAACCACTAGAAAATTCACACCTGATAAACTACTATTAAAGCAAATCTAAAGATAGTATTCCAATAAAAACAATTAAAGAACTTACAATTCTGTGCTATAAAAACACCCATATACGAGTTTTTACAAAAATGTTTAAAACAAATAACTACTTTATTTTTTTCCAAAAATTCGTCTTTAGGATTTAGATATTTTTTCATACGTTCAAACATAGTCTGGAAACATTTTAATAGCAATTTATGTATTAGCCCCTTTTAGAGGCAATTTCAAAGGGACAAGTTTTTTTAATTTTAAATAAATTTTTTAAAAAAATTGCCGTTGACTTCTTTAAAACTTTCCCAAAAACCTGCGTTGTATAGTATTTTTTTGTCGTTTCTTGTACTTTTTTGAAGGATCTATTGACCATGCAATTGATTACTCTTTGACGTAGCTCCTCTTTTTTCCGGTTCCGGAAAAAAAATTTTTTCAGATTTGTAATCAGCGCCCCAAAAAAAAACCCACGTATACTAAATTAAGTCAAAATTGGAGATGATGCAACCAAAAACAATTACTGAAAAACAATGATGAACATAAATAATCAGGGCATAACAGATATTACAAGCTAGTTGGCTTCTTTAAGCGAAAGGGTAAAAGGGTAGCGACCGAAAAAAATCCAAATATTGACAAAGAAAAACGACAAATTTCTCGTAGAAGCCCCGGATGGAAAAAATCTTATGCAAAAGTAGCCGCAATTTTCGGTGTATTTGGAGCCTCCCCTCGAGAACTGTGTATTTGACATTAAATAACATCGAAGATTTGGGGAAATTTCTAATTTTATATACCACACAAAAACAATGTGCAACAAACCTTTTTGATTAGTGGTACCTTATATATGAACTGTTATAAAAAAATACATGGGCCCCTTTGTCCACTGAATAATTAATCAGTTAAGAGTTTTTATAAGATGCTTAAAGAACAAATGTGCCATAACCCAGTTGGAATCAACACATTTGGAAAAAGCCCGCCCAAAAAGCTAAATTTGCCTGATTCCCCTCTTTACACTGGACATTGCTTCTGACGTTTCTCAGCTGGTTTTTTGGCGGACTCTGGTGCTAATCTTACTACAATTAAGAGACAGGTGGGGGTCCAAAGCAGAG
>JAHBCN010017309.1:0-18454 GCA_019359885.1 Listronotus oregonensis
GGTAGCTGGTAATAACTCTAATGAAAACGAGATTATAAGTATTCGTGAAGAGTTAAGAGAAGCTGATATCATTGAATAAACTGATTAGACATAGTGATGCAGTATCATTAGCATGACTCTCGACAAATTCGGACGTAATTTAACACATCCCTATCATCTAGTAAAAAAGCTTAAAAGAGAAAATGATTTGAAAGATATTCCTGAAAGGACTTTGTATGGTTACATGAATATAATGTTGACTTGCGAATAGGGTTCATCAAGGTATCTTTTTATAAATGGTTTAAAATTTGACTATTATATGTTTCCTATTAAGATTGGAATAATTGAATATGTTAACATTGATTCACCTGTAAAAACTTTTATCAACAAAAAAATATAAAGTACCAAGCGATTTACTGCAGCAAGAGTTAAAATTTGATGATAAAATTACGTTTTTAGGAGATAAACTTAAATCACATACAAAAAATATTTGTTGAGTTTGTAATTAAATATCCTATTTCATAGGTTTGGTATACAGATACATCTTTGTAATTTTAGGTTAAGTATAGTTAGTAGAACGTAGTATTGTAATTTTATGTGATGTTAGTAGCAAATTAAATGTAGCCTATTTTTGATTCACCCTGTATATGTGGTTTAAATAAATTAATTTAATATATACAATGTGTTTTATTATTTACTATTTAAAAATTGTAAGATTAATATAATAATAAGGCTCTTCACCCCACGCCTAAGCCCCAGGTCTACACCCCGGGCCCGGCGCTTAAGCGTAGGGGGCCCCCACATGTTAGGTTAGACATTTAACGTTTGACAAGTGACAGCTGACAGACGCTATTTTTTTAACGCTTGCGTAAGACCCTAAGATACATCTCATCCACGTAAGCAGGTTCTAAGTCACGTGGTTCGCGAAATATGACAGGTGACAGGTGACATTTGACAGCTGACAGGCGCCATTATTTTAGTACCTGTATAGGACGCTAAAATAACCATATTAGACCTACGTGTAAGCCTAATGTTAAAGCATGAAGCCCACAATGATCAATTTACTATAGGGTTACCGTCCTAATCGCTAATTGATGAATTTCGACGATTTTTAAACAGCTGTAGCGCCTTTATGGTTAAAGATGGCGTCATGCGGTTTTCGCTATTCGATAGGTACGACGTTACACTAATTTTAAAAAATTTAAACCACGTGTCTTAGACTCATCATCAGGGTCTAATAACGATTTTAGTCGATAGCGCCCGAACGGTACAACTTAAAATTTTCGAGTTTGCGCAAATCAATATTAGGTCTTAGCACAAGTATCCTACGCGTAACGGCCATTTTCCAAGTCACGTGGTTTTTGACATATGACAGGTGACAGGTGACATTTAACATTTGACAGGTGACATTTGACATTTGACAGATAGTATTGACCACGCCCTAAATAACGCGTCACACAAGATTCCTAAATATTTAATTACGTCAGAGATATTAAGATGATAAACTCCACCGGTGGACGGAGGGCGCAAAAAGAATCATCTTCCTCTACTATATACTATATTTTATCGGACAGCCAGGCTGCTTTGAAGACATTGATTTCATGCTCTTTTAACTCAAAGCTGGCCTGGGAATGCCGACAATCACTAAACCAACTGGCCAAACACAACAGAGTTACTCTGGAGTGGGTACCAGGACATGAAGGAGTGGAGGGCAATGAAATTGCCGATCAACTCGCCAAGGAAGGAGCACAGAGACCATTCTATGGACCTGAGCCTTTCTGTGGCACTCAGGACATGGGAAAAAAGTCAAAAAGAGACTTACTGGAACAACATCCCAGGACAAAGGCAGGCGAAAAGATTTATTTCGCATTCACCTAAGTACACAAAGAAGCTACTGGAACTTCAAAAAAATGAACTTAAACTGGTTACCGACTTTCTAACAGGACATGGCCCTTGGAGGTAACACCTCAAAAAAATGGGAAAGACTGAGGATGAACAATGTCGTTTTTATCACGAGGCAAACGAAACTGCGGAACACATTCTCTGTGAATGCAGACAACAGACCCGACAACGGCTTAAATACCTCGAAGGTGTATATGCTACTCCTAGAGATATTATTCAGCTTGCACCGCGTAGTATCCTGAACTTTGCTCAAGGTATAGGAATTACCGGGCACTAAACAACGAAGGGTATTCACAAAAGATCTCTTTAGGTCGAAGTGAAGGAGGGCTACACTAGAGCCGAGCGACCCCGTTTATTACAATACAATACAATACAACGGCTGTCAAGTATTCGGATACTATTAAGATACTATACTATTACGTAATTAGCAAGCCTAGTATCGACATTCTAAAAATCTTGTAGCCTTTGCTAAATCGTAAAAATTGGTCAACCTTCGGTGAACAACGAATAGTATATAGGTCATAGCGTTTTAAAATAGTTTTTAGTTATCAGTTAAAAACGGTAGAAGATACATCACTAAATATAAAACATACAGTGACTCACAGCCAAAATGATGCAGTTGCATTTAAAGTAATTTAAGTGTCAACTGCCACCCAAAAAAATATTTTTAATAAACCAACTTAAGTAAAAATAAATAAACACATGTTATTTAAAAACGGATTAATTTCTTTATTTTGACAATAAATTAATAAACAAGAAAATTACGATGCCTTAATATTTGGTCAGCATTATTTGATCTCAAAGCCTAAATAATGCATGAATAAATAATACGATAAAATATGAACAATATGACCCTTTAGTGACATCTAAACAACTTTTGGTACTTTCTTGGCCCTCCTTCATTATCAATAACCGATTAAAGATGTTTTGGCATTGATCCCACCAATTTATTTGTATATTCTTGGGAGATCATATTCCATTCTTTCGTTATTTTCATTTGTAAATAATTTTTTAATTGTTTTTTTGTATACTCTGTTCTTTAAATGTGTCCCAAGATTTTCGATGACGTTCAAATCAGGCGATTAGGGAGGTGTTTTGATGACATGTGGGCAATTATAATGATTATAGACCATGCCATTTCTGTCAGAAAACAAGAGTGGCAGGTATGCATTTGTTAATAGTCCTTTAGAAAAAGGAATATAGAGTTCTGAAACATTTGTTAAAAAAAATAAAATAAAAAAAAACGTTTTTTTTTTACTTTAATCGTGTATTACTTTGTAACTACTCACCGTAGACAAAAGCAAAGACAATTGTAGTTATCACTACTACAATTGTCTTTGCTATAACTGTTTTATAAAGTACACTAGAGTCGCGTTAATCCGAAACCCCACTAATCAGAATATTCGCCTAATTCGAACAGGGCCAGGAAAGAAAATCTATTTTTAGGAACTAGAAAAAGTAAAGAAAAAAGTTCTTTCAAGTAACATCGTACGTTTATTTACAAAATCTTATACATAATTTATTTTTTTGTTAGACACTTACAAATTATTGACTAGCACAATTTAAAGTCAGTGATCTTCTAACACAATGCACTAAATCGGCTTTACACCATCTATTGTTAAATAATAAAGGTTTATTAAGCGTCTGATCCTTAATATTTTACACACAGACGCTAAATATGCCTTAACAGTGCATTTAGGCTACACCTTAAGGGTCGGGTAAAAGGACGCGGAGACGGTGGGCGGAGACTAAAAAACTCCCACTACCACAATTTCCTTATGGCGGAGCGATTCCGTAAGTCTATCGTGTAGTTTTTTTTTGGCTTAGAACCAGATCAAACCTGTTAGGTTTCTTTGAGTATGTCACCGGGCACATGAAATCGTATTTTACGACATTTTTTGTGGTCTCGAACTTTTTAAATTAATAAAAAGTGATTTTTTTTGGTTTCCACCGCCATAACTTTAAAACTATCAAAGATACCGAAATTTTTTTTGTGTCAAATTAAAGCCCACACTGTAGCGCTTTTAACCTTATAAACAGTTTGGGCACAATTCGCACTTTCATTACTCTAAAAATCATATAAACTAAAAATAAATATTTTTGGTATTGAAATTTTCCCCAATCGATAAACTTTTTTATTTTTGAAAATATTTTCATACATGCAGCGAAGAAAATGTAGCCAATAACAAAAGTTTTTGAAAAAAAAATTATTTTCCTAGAGCGTATCGTTTGGCAACAGCGATTTTTTTTCAGACGTAAAAAAGTATTATCGGGACCCAATAGCCCCGTATGCGGATAGCCTGCGTAGTTAAGTAATACATTAGTAGTGGTGGTTGTCGAAATTTAGAGTGTGCTGTATGTATTTAAAATTTTAAAATAAATAAGCGAATTATTTGTAAGAAAATTGTGTATGGTGGATACAAATCTGTTTTACAAAGACCTAGAACAGCTATTTTCCACCGCTGGTCGGGCGACCACCATGGCATAAGTGGTCCGCGGAGAAATTTTACTAGTCCGCGGACAATTTTCGATCCGCGAAAAAAATTTACTTATTAAAAAAAAACAATAATAACTAAATTTTGATCCGCGGGCCAAAAAAGGTTGAGAAATGCTGACCTAGAATACAAGGGTTGTTATCATTACTATTAAGTGCTGAAAAAAGGTAGGACAATCTAGCAAAAAAAAATTCTGTCAAAAAAATGATATTTTAAATGGCGAAATTAAAATAAAATATCATAAAGACTGTCGTAAAACTTACACAGATTCTCAAAACTATTATCATAATTTGCAATCAGACAGTGGCGCCGCGCCGGTCCTTCAAATTATTGTGACACTAAACTTAAATGCGATAGTTTTAATATTAGAAAAATGTGTTTTTTTGCAGCAATAGTAAAAATAAAAAGAAGAAAAGTTATATAAAAAATCTGTTTAAACAAGTAATTTAAATATTATTAAGTACCTTCATAGTATAGTTGGTACCTTTATATTAGTTTATATTTTGTACTGAAACAAAACACGAATTTCAATTTTATCCTTATAAATCCTGTTTATGGTATTTATTTTTTTACATAGTACTGAATCTTTTTAGGTAGTAGAAAAGCTACCTATCAAAAAAGTAATAAAGCTGCCAGGAATAGAAACGACATTAATATGATATCTAAATTAATGGCTATAAAGATTTATTTGCGTTTGATGAGAAATATCATAAATTATGTTACAGCCACTACATCTCTGAAAGAAACATAAAATCGCACAAAAATAGGAAAACGGTTTCCGAACCTACACGAAAATAGTTCGACAATATCTACCTTTTATGCGAGTATTGGTAGTGATGTTCAGATAGATCTTTTACTTCCCAAAGAAATGTCCAAAATTTAAACTTTTAAGAGCTGCTGCCATAATACGTAGTGCAATAGCTTTATGTCAACCCAAAATTGAATTTCCAACATGTACTTGTGTGAAAGAAGAACTAAAATGTTGTAAGGAATGTAAATTTCGTTCCTGAAATATCATTATTAAAGATTTTAAGGCAGAAATGGATTAAATTTACGTAAAATGCTACTAATGAAGCGCCTAAATAACTACTTACATATTACATTTTTAGGTCTGTAAAAAAAATCACCCACGGAATTGGACGACTTTTAAATTTGCAATGTAAAATATTCTTTAAGTATTATTATTTAAAGCAAAAAACGCGGATGATGTAGTTTTCACCAAGAAAAGCGCAATAAAAATTCTAAAAATTGGTCATTATTTGACATTTTATTTTAACTATTTACGATTTATATGTAATAAATTCATGCATCGCTTCAAGACGTTTACAGTGTTGCTAAACGGAAATATTTTCAATTTATAATAAAAAACTTTGCCGTTACCATAAGGATAATTTTCATTAAATCAAAGATATTTGAATTTTAAGCCAGTTACAAATATAATTAGGGAAAATAAAAAGCCACTAACCACAACTAACCAGCACTAATATTGACCGACCAGAACGGCGCATTTATAATAAAGAAAATTTACAATTTAACGAGGAAAACCTAACCGGAACTAACCAGAACTAGATCATAGTTTGAAAGTTTTTGTTTGTTAGTTCTGGTTAGTTTTTTATATAAAAAACAACCTTCAATAATACCAAATTATTACAAAAAGTCTGGCAACATTGCTTATTCAAGCAGCATTCAGACATGTCAAAGAATAGCTTCGTATCATCTTTTTATATGGAAAAAATAATTATATATGCCTGTTTAAAAAGACCTTTAACGAAGCCCTAGTTTATATTTGATGTATGTACTATATTTCTCAAATTTAATTAAAAGACACAAAGCATCCGCAATTTTTGTTGCTAAAAATGTTTAAAAAATAATGAAGTTTTGAATGTATAATCAAAAAAATAACGAATCCCGTGGCTGGTTTTCTTTACCAGCAACCAATAAAAAAAAATTGAATAAACCTATATAATAACAATGATTGATTTTTTTGTATGGGTTTAAAAATCTACCCACCTGTTTTGGATATTTAAAATTTTTTCTTTTCTAAACAACTTAAGCAGCCCTTAGATCTGCGTTTACCTGTTGATACAACTTTAACTACCTACTACACTTCCACCGGACCGTAAGATCTTTGTAGTCGACCGGCTCGCTAAGCCCAAGCGCGCAAAAATATGACTTTGGCCGTTAAAAAAATATTACTGACTCAATACTATAAAAGGAATCTAAAAAATTTTTGTTTTAAAAGCTTTTTTTAAACATTGGCTACAATTTGTATGCAGCTTGTATGTATAAATTTTCAATAATAAACTTTTTTCTCGATTGCCTAAAATTACGCTACAAAATAACAATTTTGAGTTTCGTACTATTTTAAAAATTTAACAAAAAAATATCAGCTTCAAGTGGGACGTTGTTTAAAGCGCTATTGTGTCTACTTTAATTCAAAAAAAAATAACTTGATAGCATGAATATTATTAAAGATAGTGCAGTGGAGAAGTTAAAATACGTGTTTTATTGAAAACCGATTTTTTTGGGTTTTTCGAAATAAAAAACTCTTGACCACTAAAAAATGTCGTAAAAAGTGATTTCGTGTTCATGATTACCTTATTAAAGAATCCCACTAAGTCTAGTTTGGTTCTAGGCCGGTTTTTTTCTCTACTAAGCGACTTTTCTTCCAAATTTTACTCCACTATTAAATAATAAAGGTGTATTAAGCGTCTGATCTTTAATATTTTACACACAGATGCTAAATATGCCTTAAAAGTGCATTTAGGCTACACCTTAAGGGTCGGGTAAAAGGACGCGGAGACGGTGGGCGGAGACTAACAAACTCCCACTACCACAATTTCCGTAAGCCGCATTAAAAATATTATATTTTATTTATGTTCTTCCAAAGTCGGTGTATCGATGCGATGTTGTTTCCGATTGCAAGCCTACAGGAGATAACGTTTTTCGGTAACTATTTTTCACTAAAATTAAATAAATTATAAACCATTTTAAAGGTAAGGAAATCATCTATGCCTTCGCTGTAACGGATTTTTGAAATATGAGTCAAGTTAAGAGAAAATAGTATCTAAACATAACCGATTTTAGTGTAACTTTCACTCACGGAAATATTAAAAACTAAATGCAAATTTAAAAAACTATTACAGCAGAAGCCTAGATTTAGGTGTTGGCTTTTAAATAGTTTTTGAAAATTATTGATAACTTATACCGTTTTTGAGAAAAACATTATGCTCCGAACCCCAAATTGGATCCAATTTTCGCGGCGCGAATGGACTCTTAAAAGACAATAATACCGCATTATGTAACAAAATTCCGCCTATTCCGAACAGGGTTCGGTCCCCATTAGTTCGGATTAGCGGAACTTTAGTGTATAAAGTATTAAAAAATATAAAACTGAAGTAATATTTAGATATAAAGGATTATTTATAGTCAATTAAAAAAATATATATGCAAGGCGCCTATTATTACGACCAGTACTAGGTCACCAAGCGAAATAGAACAAACTGCTCGTAATTGCCATTTAGTACCACGACAAATAAACTAATTATAATTATTACTTTACTTTTTTAATAAACAGATATTATAAAAGGTAAAATCATTATAATTAATATTAAAAAATGATAATTGCCTTACCTCATAAAGCTGTGTTACTTACTTGTTTGTGTTACTGCTCAAAAGTAATTCATTACATTTTTTTTATTAATTGATCAAACATGATAAAGTTTGCGGTATTAGCAAAGGTAAAAAAATTAGACGTTGAAGCAGACAAAAAAAATCA
The DNA here is from genome assembly GCA_019359885.1 of Listronotus oregonensis. NCBI lineage: Eukaryota > Metazoa > Arthropoda > Insecta > Coleoptera > Curculionidae > Listronotus > Listronotus oregonensis. The sequence goes on from JAHBCN010017309.1 coordinate 8,155, forward strand.
AACATACGTACGGGGTTTTTCAAACTTGTCGTACTCTGTAGTGCAGTAAATAAGGAATGGGTAAAAAACCTTTAAAAGAAACAACTTAAAAAATACTAGTACCAGTCAGTATTGTTATGTATATCGGATGATCCAGAAAAGTGGCTTACACTCTTTTTCTGGATTTTTTAAGATAAAATAATAAAGCTTGGGGATATGGGGATATCATATAACGTCCCATTTGTCGTTTTTTGACCAGTGACATATCTTTCAGTGACGTCCCTAACTTCCGATTTTTAAATGAGACACCCAATATATTTTTAAAATTTTAGAATTAAGAATATAAAGCATCCAAGGGTGGCTATAACGCGCCAAAAATTTTAAAAAATATGCCAATTAATTTAACAAAAATAAAAAAACACCTGGAAATGCTTTACGCTTGATTTAATTGCATTTTTAAAATAGGATGATATGGGTTCACCTTGCCATTAGAAAAGCTTAGCATACAGAGGTTAATTCTAAATTATAAAATAATTAAAAATTTAACAATAAATTCACTGACAAGACCTACGTTGAAAAAAAAATCAAAAAACCGGAAGTCACCAAAAGTCCCGTGACTTATCAAAAATTTAATATTGTATGACATCCCAAAGTTTTATTTCTCTATCTTGAAAAATGCAGAAAAAAAAGGGAATGAACCACCCTCCTGGATAACCCAGTATGTTAGTTTCTAACACTGAAATATGTTACTCCTAGAAATGACTAGTCTATTTTGTGTTGCTAGCAAACAGCTTAAAAACTTTATTTGACTAAAAAGAACTAACCACTCAGTCATTTAGTGTAGTGCCCGGGCAAACAATAAATAAAAATGGTTATTTTCCCTTTTTTTCAAAACAGAATCAGGCATTACTTTATATGACCGAATAGTCAGTCAAACACTGTAATAATAGGGATATTACGCTGTTTTCCGGCAATACCTGTACTGACTAGTAATTTTCTATCTATCTATCTATTGTATCATGGTAAGTTCCCTCGCTGGGGCCCTAAGCACTGCGGCCTAAGCCTATTATGCTCTACATCAACCCTTAAGCATACACAGATTCCGTCACCCTGTACGGTCCCTTATGTATGCATTCCTTTTACGCTGATGTGGTGCTGTCGTTTTGCTTACTAGAGCCTCAATTTCCTCGCTAGTGATGCGAGTCCTGTTAGTGATAGGAATCTTATTATCATTTAGGTCCAGCCATGCCGTACCCAGACATTTCCCTCTGATATGCCCTAGTGCTGGGCAATCTCTAAGTACATGTATGGCGTTCTCTCTTCCCTCTCCACACCATCTTCATGTACTTGTCTCGCTCTTTTCTATCTTGTTGAGATAGTGTCTGTTTCTACAATGACCTATCAGTATGGCTGTCAGGATTCTCATTTGCACCCTATTGAAGTCCTTTATGTTTATCGGTAGGTCCTTCCATAGTTCTTTCCCAATAATAGTCCTTGATTGTCTGGCTTTTGTCTTTTTCCAGTTCTTATCGAACCGTTTCTCTATCCATGTTGCTATCTCTGTCATATCCGAGTTGTAAAAGATTTCCATGGTATGTTCAGGTCCATTGTCCTCAGCTCCTAAATTGGTGAATTTGTCAGCCATTTCATTCCCCGGGATCCCTTTGTGTCCAGGGACCCATTGCAGGGTGACTCTGGCGGTTTTTATTAGTTTATTAACTGCTTTCCGACATCTATTCGCAACTTCTGATCTGTGCACTGTATTTGTTAGCACCCCGATCGCTGCCTTACTGTCAGTACATATAGTTATTTTGTGTGTCTTCTATTAAAGCAGTATTCTATGGCTTTGGCTATTGCCATAACTTTCGCCTAAAATACGGTTGCATATTTTCCCATTGTTCCATAGAACTTGTAGTTCGTCCTTTCTACATAGAATCCGAAGCCTGTGCGGCCTTCTTCCCTCGAGCCATCTGTATAGATAACTGTTCCTTCGCTTGGTGTCCCACAGCGTTTGTGAGCCCAATCATCAGCCGATGCCATGTCCATCTTGTGCATGAGGTCCAAGTGGATTACCGGGGGGATGCTATCCTGCTTTATCGAAAGAGCCACAGTTCTCACTTGGCCCATGATGACACAGTGCCTCCCCCTGGTCCTCCACCGTCCTCCACACTCCAGTCTTAGTGCCTCTGCTCTTGCTGAGGCCTTGATCATTCTATGGAGAGGTGGGAGCCCTGTAATAATCTCCAGCGATTCCGTCGGAGTAGTGGATGCTGCCCCAGTTATTCCTCTCATTGCCATTCTCTGTATGTGTTTTAGCATTATCTGTGCCGTCTTAAGTTTCGTGCGTTGCCACCATATCACGGAGGCATACAGTATCCGTGGCCTGATGACTGCTTCGTATATCCACTTCATGACCTTAGAAGAAAGTCCCCAGTCCCGACCTTCGACTCTTCTACAGAGCCATAGCGATCCTGTGGTCTTCTTCGCTACCATTTCAAGATATGCTTTCCAATTCAGCTTGTCGTCTAGTATCACTCCAAGATACTTTGGGCGGCCATTTTCAGAGGGTTTCCACGTCGGAAACGTGATAAACTTTTTCTCGCTCGAAAGCATCCGCGAAGGCCTACAAATTGCGCCACAAATGAAAACTGTACAGATTTATTTACAGCTTTGGGTACTTTCACATCATCAGTTACTGAACTATAGGGCAATAAAGTCCAAACAAAGACTGTGTTACCAACAGAAATTTAATTTAAAGCTGCATATCTTTAGAAAAAAAACTTAAAACAATAGTTTTATAATATTTAAAATAACACTTAATAAAAAAACTTATTAGGTGTAAATTATTTCAATTATTTTGAATTTATATAATATATATATATATATATATATATATATATATATATATATATATATATATATATATATATATATATATATATATATATATATATATATATATATACTTACTTATTTACATTTTAAAAAAGTATACTTATGTATGTATACTACAAATTTAAGGAGCCTTCAAGTTAAGGGAAAGTTTTGGGTTTGACAGGGATAGTGACATGTGTTTGTCCTAACTTCCCTCTCCTCTTTAACACCTTTAATTGGTTTGGAACTTACTGAAGATTTCGGACTGTAAAACATCAAAATTAAAAAACCCCAAAACTGCCGGTTTTCTAAATCCCGTGACAAAGCTAGACTTTTAAAAGCCAAGCTCCAAAAAAGGATTTTTAAAATCCTGGTTTGAAAAATCAATAAGCTATTATTAAAGGAAGAAATTCATACAATCAAACTATCTCAGAAGCAAAAGATAATCTTTTTGATCCTTTGCCAGCAATAGTAGTCAAAACTTTTGTAATAATTCTTTTTAATTTTTAGCTCTTATAATAAAATCATTTCTTAAGAACAGGTTGATTTTTTCGGCGAGCTGGAATGCTGAACGTATGTTATCTATCCCCAAAAAGAGATGTATAACTTTTTCTTCTTATTTTGGATTTATATCTTATTTCACATTAATTAAAATTAATAAATCCCAAACTTTAAAGTATTTTAAAAAACACAAACGAATATAAACAAAAAGGATTCCGTTACAAAAAAATTACACCAGATCTTTTTTATATATCTCACATAACTGAAACAAGTCCCTAAGTTCCTTGGTGAATCTCAGATCGTTGCTCTTTACATATCCGAGGCTTTTGATCACGTCTGGCGTGATGCGCTATTTAATTTTTTTTTATGGTTTCTTACTTAAACTTTGTTAAAATTCACCAGTTTATATTCTAATCAACGTAAATCAGGTACTTTAAATGGTCAATCTTCTAGCTTTTACCAACTTAATCCTGGAGTGCTCCGGAGGTCAGTATTTGTACCAGCCCTTTTATTTTTTACAGTGTTAATAGCATAAACCGTTATATTTATAGCCACAGTAGTTACAAAAAAACTCAAATTTCTTTTTTAAGTAAAAAATTATTTTTAATAAAAATAGTATAGCAAATTCGATTACAAAATTAAAAGTAATCTCATTTACCCTTAAACCGGAAGTACCTTAAAGCAAAATAGTATGTCAAAATATGCAGTCTTATCTATTATATGTAAAAACATACCTACTTATGTATTTTTGGCGCCAGAAATTGTTTCGTTATACCTCGTATAGATACACGAATCATCATTTTTCACCTTTTTATTAATAATCTGGTACACGATAAAACGTAACTATGGTAACTGTTTAGTTGTCACTGACTTCAAATTAACAGTACAACGTTTAATTTACAACTAAACTTTGCGAAGAGTTATGTCGCCTTTTATAGAAATGTGAAAAAGCATCGTTAGATTTGCAATTAGCTAAAAGACTTCTTTTAGTACAGAATGTAAAAAAAGTGCAAAATGAATGACCCCAGTGCTTCCAGGACCCCTCGTGATTTTCAATGGAATAAGAAAAAACTAAGACAATTTATTTAAATGAGTTAATAAATTAAACACCCAGAGTCTATTAATCTAAAGGGGTTATGACATCGTCGAGAATGGGGATAGAAAAAGTCCAAGACGTGAAGGTGTGAAAGGGGTCGCTTATGTTGGCGGCCCTGTCGGGTAACTCTAAAAGTTACTAGCATTCTCAGCTGTGGACAGAGTCGTGCCACAAGTCGAAGTTTTTATATGGGGTTATTTTTACAGTTGAAAATTTTTTTTTGAGTTGATTTTTATTGGTTTTGACTGTTTTTACTATATTGTTTTTGGTAGTGTTTAGTCGTGTAGTTTTAATTAGTCCTTAGTGTGCAATAAACCAAAGTTGTGTTTCCCATAAAAGGATTCTGTTATTTCTCGGAGCATGTTAAAACAGACGATTTTTATATGTCTTCCAGAAAAATTGCAAAAGCAGTGATTATGAGATCCTGATCAAAAAAGAAAAAGGCGATTAATAAAAGAAGGTAAGTGAAAAATATGATTTATCATATTTGCTGCTATTACTAACAAATATTTCTTTTATTGTAGCAGTTCCATTCAGTTTGCATTATTACACATCGGATACCAAAAACACGGTTTTTAAGTCCACCAGTGACTCTTCACAACTCGGAATGTAGTTACACAGTTATTAGTAAGTAAATTGAAATTTTTGTGTGATTTTAATTATAGTTTTTGTTGTCAAGAAAGTAAATAGTCAATTTGACTTGCTTATCCTAGAACTGATCCTTTAGGTATTGCATTAATGTACTTTCAGAATGTGTATTTAATTATTTTTTCCCATTATTTTGTACATTTATTAAGTTTGGGTTAGTTACATTCTTTAATTGTTTTAATTTTTTGGTACTTATCTTTACTTGGTATATTATTTTGAAAATGACATTTTTAAAATATAATTTATATTTTTTAGATTTGCCTTTTACAACTTTAAAATTAAGGGTTTTTGTTTAGATTGTGTAGTATGAAGTGAACTGCGAAGAACTTGTAAGTAAGTTAAACTTTCGGTACCAAATAAGAAACAGATCAATTTTTTGTTTTTTCTTGAAGGCTGCCAACAAACTATAAATGAAATTTTTGTGTTTGTATTAAGTGGGGTTTTAATGCTTAAATCATGTGTATGTTTTAAAATATGAAATTAGTATACCCAAAAAATATTTTAAATAATACCACTAAGTACTGTGTTTTTTCTTCCATATCAAAATGTAAAATTTCAGTTTATTTTATTTAATTGTTGAAATTGTAAATGTATTGTAGTGTTGTAGTTGTGAAACAAATAAAAAGTTTAGTTTTTAACAATAAAACTCATTCACATTTTTTACATAAAATAATTCATTTATTGCCAAAGTGGAAAAATTTTTATTATTCTGCAATATCAAGATGCTGTATGGTCCAAATAAATAAATAACTAGTTTTTAAAAGTAATTAATTGTTTTTAAAATAAAATAAAATTAAGGATTAATAACAGGGTTATATATTTTATGAGAATTTCAAAAACACCGTCCATTTAAATTCCCCAAAAAAAGGTTAATTTTTCTATGGTTTGCGGGATCTGATTTGGAGTTGGTTTTTTTGTAATCTTACAAAGATCTTCAAGATAGCTTGAAAGCCCATTTCTGATCCCCATTTACAGAAAAAACTTCCTTTCTGTCTTTCTTCTATAGGTATTTTCCACGGCTTCTGCTTAGAAGAGTTGGCCAAAATATAATTCCCTTTTCTGGCAGCTCCCAACAGAACAACACTTTGTCAACTTTTATCATCTTTTAACCTTGTGAAGGCCCCGAACTTCCCGCTTTCTTGTCCTCATCCCTGGAAATGTCAAAAACTGTGGAACCTGCCCTGCAGAATTTAAGTCTCTTGTAAATATACTCCCTCTTTTCCACTTCCCCACCCAGGCGTTTTATATAGACCTAAACACCTTTGGGCTGTTCCAAGATAAAAAAATAATTAAAGTCCCCAAACTTGCTTTAAAAATTTTTAAGACAAAATTTTTAAAAAAAAAAAAAGGGTTTAAAATTAATTTTTTTAAAAAAAAGGTAAGTATATAAATAAAAATTAGCAATCTCTTTTTCACTTTTAATTTTTTTTCATTTTTTAAAATTTTTAAAATATAATTTGGGGGACCCCAGTTTTTTTAAAAATTTAATTTTTTTTAAATACTTGGTTTTTTCATTTATAAAAAAAAAATTTTGCTCAAAAAAATTTTTTTGTTTCCCCAATTCTCCCCCTTTTAACTAAAAAAACCGGGGAAAACCCCTTTTACCCCCAAAAATTTTTTTTTTTGCCTTTTTAGTTAAAAATTTTTAAAAACCCCCTTTTTTTTTAAAATTTAATTTGGGAAAAAATTTTGAATTTTTGGAAATTTTAAAAAATTTAATCAACTTAATTTAAAAGTAAAAACTTTTTAAAATTTTTTACCTTTAAAAAGGTTTAAAAAAATTTTACAAATTTTAAGGAAAAACATTTTTAAAACTTTTCCCCTACAAATTTTTTATAATTTTTTTAAAAAAATAAAAACAAAATTTTTTAAAATAAATTTTTAAATATTCGTCCCTACAAAATATTTTTTTATGTTTTTTTTTTTTTTAAAACCCTTTTTAATTTTTTTCCAATTTTTATATTTTGGGTTTAAATGTTTTTAAAATTTAATAAAAAGAAAACCCATTTTTTCCCTTTGTTTTGACTTTTAAAAAATTAACTTAAGTAAAAAAAAAAAGGGTTTTACTTAAAAATTTTAAAGAAAAAATTGGGTTTTTGAAAATGAAAAAATTTTTAAATTTTTATTTAAGTTTGTGGTATTGGGATTTAAAAAAAAATCTTTTTAAAATTTTTTAAAATTTTTTAAAAATTGTTTTTTGGGAAAAAATTTTTTTAAAATTTTAAATTAAAATTTTTACTCTTTTTTTGTGGGTAATTTTTCAAAATCCCATTTTTTAAAGGGCCTTTAATTTTAAAATTTACCTTTTTTAAAAAATTTTAAAAAAAAAAAAATTTTTTTTCCAAAAACCCTTTTTTGGGTTTTTTTTTTTTATTTTTGGTTTTCCATTTTTTTTTTAAAAAGGTTTTTCCATTTTTTTAAAAATATAAAAAAAATAAAATTAAAAAAATTAAAAAAAAATTTAAAGTAAGGTTTTAAGGGGTGAACTTTTTTTTTTTGTTTGAATAAAAATTTGGGGAAAAAATTTTTTTTCGCAATTTTTTAAAAACCTACGGAGGTTTCAAAACCCCATGGCACAAAAAAAAATTTTGGGGTAAAAAAAAACAAAAATTAAAAAATTTTAAAAATTATTACAAAAATAAAAAAAATGTTAAAATACCTTTTTTAAAAAATTTTAAATTTTTTTAAAAAAAAAAAAATTTTTTTAAAAAAAATTTTTTTAAAATTTTTTTTTGTTTTTTAAAAAAAATTTTACAAAAATTTTTTTTTTTAACCAAATTTTTAAAAATTTACAAAAAACTTTTTTAAATTTTAAAAAAATTTTCAAAAACCCAAATTTTTCTTAAAAATTGATTTTAAATTTTTTTTTTTTGCGAAAAGAAAAAGGCAAATTTAATTCAAAAAAAAACCAAATTAAAATTTTTTCTTATTTTTTTTTTGGGGGTTTGGGGGATGGGTTTTTTCCAAAAAAGGTTTTTTAAAAAAAGGGTTTTTTTAAATTTTTTTGGTTTGCACCCCGCAAAAAATTTTATTTAAAAAACAATCTGAAAAACCGGTTTTTGGTCATGGGTTTTTTTTAAAAATTGGGGGAATTTTTTTTTTTTTTAAAAAAAATTTCAACATATTTTTTAAATTAAACCCCGGACGATTTAATTTTAAAGTTTAAAAAAATTAAAAAACCCTTTTTTTCTTTTACAGTCTAAATTTGGGGGTTTTCCCCACAAAAAAGGGGGACTACTAGAACATTCTTGAACTCTTCCACTCGTTTTTTTTCTTTGTAAGTTTTTTTTGATTCTCCTTCATTATAAGTGTTTTTGATGAGATAACCTTTAATATCGCTTAATTTTTTTTTTAGGAAAAACAATAAAAAAATAAAAGGTTTAAAAAGTGATTATTTGTATTCACCATTTTTTTTTTACTTTATAGTTTTTGACTTTGTACAGAAAAAAATTATATTAAAAAAGGATAATGCCTACTCCAATTTATGATTATGGTATAAATTTAAATTTCATTTCAAAAGGGGAAATTTTTTTTTTTCAATTTATTAAACTAAAAAAAAAATATTGAAGAAATATTTTGTCCTGTACATTTTTTTCCCTTTTTTTCAGTAACGGCAACTGGACTCATCTTCATAAAAACTTTTAATTTTATTTTCATATGACCTTTTTCTCCTTTAGATTTTCATTTTTTTTTAAAAGACACCTTAATGAAAAATAAAGCGTCTTAAATAAATTCGAAAGGCGCACACAAATATAACAACCAGATAACAAAGATAAACTCGCATCTAGAGATACCCCGTGATCACGAGCTTCTTGACAGTGTTGATACATGAAACCTTTATAATGCAGGGATTCGGCAAAAAAAATTACTTTTTTAAAAATAATTTAGGATTTTTTTTTAAACCCCCCCCTCGTCTGAATATAATTGGGGAAAAAAAAAGCCGCTTTGCAAACCCCGAACTAACCATGACGGACTAGAACTTCGGGTTTTTTTAATTTGTCAAAAATTTTTGAAAAATTATAAACAAAATTTTAACAACGTATTAAAAAAAACCCGGGAAATATAATTACACAAAAAATCATAACTTCTGCCATATCAAAAATTATAAAAATTTTGTTAATAACAACTTCTATGTAGGGATAATTTAGACAAATTAAAAACCCCCTAAGTTCTAGTCGGTCATGGTTAGTTCTGGTTAGCAAAGGGGTTTTTTTATTTTAAAAATTATATATCAAACGTAAAATTGCAGGCATATTAAAAAAGACCCATGATTTTTTTTTTTACATTAAAGCATTTTTAAAAAAAAACCCACTTTTAAATAACGCTCCAGTTTTGTATAATACAGCATGTTCATTGTCAACACTGTCAAGAGCTCGTGACCGGGGTTCTCTAGCCGGGGTCAAAGATAAACATTCAGTTGATTTCTAGGTACAAGTGAAAAATATGCCAAATATATATGGATCGTATAAAAGCTAAACCCCAAAACTAAACGTAGTGGAAAAAAGGTTTAAAAATGTTTAAAAAAAAGCAAAACAAGTTGACAGTTACTTGCAAACGACGTCATTGAGCGTTGAAGAATTGAAATTTAAGCCCTTATTAGAAGTCACAGTTAAAGAAAGTGTAGTGTAAAGGGTAGTGGATTTTTTTAAAAGTTAATTGGGTTGGAAAAATCAATAATAATAAAAAAAATTGAAATAAATGAAATTTTTTTACCTTTAAGCGAGTTTTTTAAACTTCATAAATTTAATTCCAATGTTAAAAAAAAAAAAATTAAGACGAAATAGGACTTCTGGTTAGATAAATACGTTTTTTTCGACTGCCACTAAAAGTAACTTTTCTTTGGTTTACCTTTAAAATAAAAAAATTTTTTCCCGCAATGAGAAAAACTCACAAACAGTTCTCTAATAGAAAAGAATCTGCTTACAATTTCTATATGAAATAGTAGAAATGGTCATAGAAAAAATAATGTTGTGCAACATGTAAGAAAAGCATTTTCCACGATTGGGAAAGGTAAACGTTTCACTTGTAAACAATATAATTTTTTTTAGTTGTGTTGCTTCATTAAAAAGGAATATGTCACCTTTCCCGCACCCTAATTACATACTATACTATTACTCAGAGAGAGCAGCGATGGGTTGCTCTGAGTCCGTTAGATTGTGGTGACGAATACGCGCGAATTTTCACTTCATAAATACTCAGCCC
>JAHBCN010017310.1:0-18536 GCA_019359885.1 Listronotus oregonensis
CAAAAGGAGCCATCAACTTCGGGGACTATAATAATTCCAGTAAAAGGAAGAGTTCAGCAAGTCTTATTACGTCGACTCCATATAAAAACTCTTTAGAACAAGCTATAGAAAAAGAATAAAAAAACAACCTGCCCAAAAAAAAACATAAAAAATGGAAAAAAAAAACCATCTAAGAAAAAGGGACCAGTGTCAAGTAGCTCGGAGTCAGAAAATCGGAAATTGAATACAAAGATTCCAGCGAAGAAGATAACGATGATGCGGAGTGTCATTTTTGTCGTGGACGATATTCGAAGATACAAGGGGGAAAAAATGGGCCCAGTTCCATTTGCTTTCGCTGGACGCATGAAGATTGGGGCGAAGTTGTGGCAATACATTTACTTGTCCATTTTGGGAAAGGAAAAAGACAAAGGCAAAAAGGCTTTTATTTGAAAAAAGTTGTTTCTTAATTTGTTATTTAATTTTTACTTTGTGCTGTTGTAAAAATAACCTTTTTCGTAAAATATACTTAAAAAAAAACACGTTTTTAATTGGTTCCTAATACGAGACAGTCTCATATTAAAACCATTCTCATTTTGGGGGCCCCCAAAATAAAGAATGTAAAAATGCATTTTAATTTAAACTTAAGATTATTTTCTAATTTATATTTTAAAACCCTGGTAAAGTTTATAGACACCCCAATGAGTGTATTTCAATATGCTTTTACAATAATAATAGAAAATACGGTCTAATATTTAAAAAAAAAAAATGTGTCTCATATTAGGCACCTTTCCTCTAGTACAAGTTGGGATTTGAGTCCGAGAAATGACCCATTACATCACTGGGCCGGTAAAGTAACTTTACTGGACTGAAACTAAAATTTAGTATTTTTACTAACACAGGGTTAATTCTAAACAATTTTTATTATGCAAATTATAATAAAATCACTTATAAACGTTAACGGTAATACTGAAGTTTGAATTATTTGAAATATTTACAGAAGCAGGTACATCTGATTTACTACTATTGGCTACCAAAGATGTTTCCCCACCTTGGATCACAGAATAAAATAAGACGTTGTACCATACACGGCCGTAAAATGTCATTAAAGAGTCGAAAATTCCCGGACTCGGCTCCTCCGTAGCCTTGTCCGTAAACATCTAGACTTGTACTTGAATAGACCATTTCCCGGCCTTGTAACGTAAATAACTATTTTTATATACTTGTTTTTTATTTTGTCACCTAGCAACGTATTCCCTATAATCCCATATAAATTACTATTCCATATTCACGGTTTCTGTATTCGCGGCATATTTAAGGAACATATACCCCGCCAATAAAGAACAAGTAGCTACAACCGTGCGGTAACTAAGGGGGACAAACACTATTTTTAGTGTGGTAAGTGTCACTTTACCGCACTAGTGTGGTAACTGTTACTTACCGCACTAGTGCGGTAATATCATTTGTACTAAGGACTTTTCAAAAATCGTTTATTTAAACATCGTTTAACAATTTCATTCCACGTAAATAACCTAACATACAGATAATATAACTAAATAAAACTAAAAATTTTTTAAAATTTCCTTTTTTTGGTTTTTTTTAAATTAATTTGAAAAAAAATTTAAAAACTTTCTTTGACTTTTCTTTATTTCAATTTAAAACCAAATCAAATTTTGCCTTCATAAACTTCATATCTAAATAAGATTTAAGAAACAAATAAAATAAAAACCAACACTTAAAATAAAACGATAAACATTACGCTTTACATCTTGAATGCTAACATTCAAGATGTAAAGCGAATATTACATCGTTTTATTTTTTTTTTGGTTTTTATCTTTATTTTTTTCTTAAAATTTTTTTAGATGTAAGTTATAAAAAAATTTGTGATGGTTTATTGGGAAAAAAAACCGAAACGTCAAAAATTTTAATTTTTTCAAATTAATTTTTAAAAAAAGACCGAAAAACCAAATTAAAAATTATTAATTTAATAACACGGTCAGGAAAACAAAAACTAAAAAAAAGTAAAACGTTATAGTCGAGTTGCTCACATTTCCTATATTTACGACTGCCTATTGCAATTGCTTTTTTGCGGTGGTGTCATTTTGACAATTACTGACACCGATTGAGGTAACTGGTAGTTTAATCAATTGCTAGTATAAAATTGGGATAAACGTACGAAGAAAAAATATTATTACAAAGAAACCTGACTGTTGTAGATAAAATAGTATACATAACTCGAGTGGGAAACGTTTTTAGGGCACTTAAGTGAATGCAAAACTCGCCTGTGGCTCGTTTTGCAAACTTCACTTTGCGTGCGCTAAAAACCTACTTACCACACTTGTTACGTAATATACTATTACTATAGTAAGATTTTTTATAAATGTCAAACCAAGTAATATTTTGCAAGGCCTTTAAACACAATCAGGCCCACTTTCACAATATGTGGTTATCAACAACCTTGGGTTAATTATCTTGGCAACACCAATTGCGTTTCGGTATTTTGTTGTTTCTATAATTTTTTAACCAGGTTTGATAATAACCACATTTTGTGAAAGTGGGGCTTCGAAAAATCCACCTTATTATACCACTTTTATTTATAAAAACAAATTAGCCAGGTCTCTTTTTTTAGTTAAGTATAAGGCAGCTTACACACTGATGCAACGCAACTTATACGACCGATTCAAGCAACTAGCTGCATCAGTCTGACCCATAAGAATTTCGCAGAAGTATTCACACTTGTGCAATCCGACTGATGCAACCTTACAACTGGTTGTATGCTGGACATGTCGGTCGCACTGCAATCAGTTGCATTGGTTTTTGTATGTATCGTCATTATTTTCTTTATTTTAACACGTTCAATGCGTTTTTACAGTCTAAAAACTAGGTCTTTTTGTCAGTTTCAGAAAAGACTCGCGTTCCCGTCACGATGTATGCCAAGCCCCGAAACTCATGATTATTCTATTGGCTACAAGTTACTTTTACATTTAGTTATGTTTTCAAATGTCGACAAAAGCTTAAAACAATATTTTGTTTACTTAAAATAATAATAATAATAATATAACGAATAGGTCTTAACAATTTGTTATTTTTCATTTTCTGTGAAATACGACGACAAATAAACCTTTGCAGCTATAGTATTTTTCAAGATATAAGAAAATGACTAGACATATCGATTATCTTCGACTGCAATAAAAATCTTCGAAAGTAATCCTTTATGGCATGCCAACAAAGGTGAGAATAGTTCAGGTCCGCACTTTACCCTATACGTTAAGATATAACCTGGGGCAAATAGGACATCATGAATACTTATATATTATTCCAGTCAGGTAGAAATCCGACCCTGACGGTCGGGTGCGATAATTAGGTCAACTACCCTAATAGTATCATAACATGCTAATTTCGAGGGTTTTTACTGCACTCAGCAGTCAAGACTTTTAGTCAGTTTCTTAAATCTTGAAAAATACTATACAAACATCGTTCGTTCAAATTTTTCTACAAAACGGATGCACCCAGCAACGTCTTTTCTTTCTAAAAAATAATAACATCATCTTCTGAGGACTCCATTTCGACTAGATTATAGTCGCATCAATTGCACAACAATGTGAAAACATCGATCTCGTGCAACTAGTTGCTTGTGTCGGTTGCATCAGTGTGTAAGCTGCCTAAAATGGGTTTAATTTAGAATTATGTTTATGTTATGCAATTTAGAAGGGCTATACTCAAGTTATATAAGGACAAGATCGCTATAAATAATGGGTAATTACTTGAAATTGGTTTCTGGTATTTTTAAATATTGTGCCAAACAACTACAGCAGTCTAAAGGTTCAAATATGGTCTCCTTTATCCGGTAATTTGTAGATTGTGGTATAGACGTTCCGCGCTTAATTCGGAATAGAAAAGAGAAAGTGCTTCTCGACTTTAAGAACTAAGCAACCGTGCACTTTTGTTTTTGCTTCTTTGTTCTACTTTTATGCTGGTTCATGTTAATTTTTTGAATAAATTTTTGGGTATCTTTATTGTTCATTTCCGAATCCGGCTTTGTAATCTTCTTGACCGATATTAATTGTTACATATAGAAAACTTTTTATTAATGTTGCTATAGAATTCTTACAAATGAGCCTATTCTTACTGAATACAATTATAGTCATAATTTATTCATTGATTCTTTTATTTGCTTTGACAAAAAATGAACTAGTTTCGTTTCATGAACAATGAATGATTGTTGAGGACGCCGACGTTTTATTTAATATTTATTTCTATAACAAAACTTTAGTGTTATTTTGAAATAAAGATTATTAAATCGTACATTTTTTTAAATAAAGAATAAGCAGATTTATTTTTAGAGTGGTTAAAACTAAAGACGTTTAAATACACAGATTCGGTGTTCTATTTATAGATCATTCTATCGACCACCAACGCTACAGCTCGTCTGATACGATTTAAGGGCAAAGGAAATAGATATAGAAGTGGGTTAAATCTACAATTAACAAGCAAAAACCTAAAGGTTAAATATTAAAATATAGAGCATATTTATTTTGATGCCCGAGCAACATACTACCTGTAGTAAGACGAATGTACATATATGTTGCCAAACGTATCCTTACGATACTTTGTTACGTTTATTCAATCATGTTATGTTATTCTAGAGAACTAGGTATATTCTGTCTCAAAGTATACCGTGTTAGCTCTTGCCTTCATTTACGGATTATACCTGCCGACAGCAATAAAACTGCGGATCGGTAGGTATTAAAGGACAGAACATTAGGGACGGACTTTAATAATATAAAGATTTATAACTTATTGTTTATTTAAGTAAGTATAATCTTAAAATTACATTAAGAAATTAAATATATGCAATGTTTTAATAAATTTATAACTGCATTATCTATACATAATTACATTTTAATCTAAATATCTAAATCTAATTCTGTTTCACTATCAGAGTCATCATTGACATTAATTACAATAGGATTTATGTTGAAATGGATAGAAATGTAAGAGTCCTCAATTTTTATAATGTGCTGTAGTGAATTTTTCCAGCTTTCAACTGGTATGTTAGTAATTACATTTTTTATCAAATTTATAACACTGGGACTTAAAGTAGTTGTAACATTTTCTGCTCTGATCTTTGATTTTATTTGGTTCCACAAATGCTCTTCGGGGTTAAACATACAGTGATGCGAAGGAAGACGTAAGACAGTATGCCCAGCCTGTTCAGCCAAATTATCACATACATATTGTTTTTTAATTGCATATGAATTTAAGACTTCCAAAAGATGCCTAATGGTTAATACTCAAGAAATACCTGGCCCACCCCTGCCCTTGTGAACAAATGAGTTTACCCTATAACAATAGGTTATAAAATCGTTAAAGGTTTATTGGGGTATGATCCGTCAAAAGTCATAACGATATACTTTGAGACAGACTACACCTTCTGGAACGTTCGAGCTCGTTGTAAAAGAATATGAAAAAAGTGTTGTGCCTAATACGATCCCTAAATTACTTATTTAAAATATTAAGTTCTTTGTAAAAACGTCTTGCCAAAAACATTGCTAACAAGTAAGCAGTATTGTTCCAGAAGCATAATACAATCCTGAAATTACTTGTGTATAAGTGTATATTTAATCGTTATTCTAGAGAACTAGGTACCTTCTGGAAATTTAGAGCTCGTTATAAAAGAATTTGAAAAAAGTGTTGTGCCCAATACGGTCCCTAAATTACTTATTTAAAATATTAAGTTCTTTGTAAAAACGTCTTGCTAAAAAGTAGTCAGTATTGTTCCAGAAGCATAATACAACCCTTAAATTACTTGTGTATAAGTGTATATTTAATCGTTAATATAGAGAACTAGGTACCTTCTGGAAATTTGGAGCTCGTTATAAAAGAATTTAAAAAAAGTGTTGTGCCTAATACGGTCCTTAAATTACTTATTTAAAATATTAGGTTCTTTGTAAAAACGTCTTGCTAAAACATTGCTAAAAAGTAAGCAGTATTGTTCCAGAAGCATAATACAATCCTTAAATTACTTGTGTATAAGTGTATATTTAATCGTTATTCTAGAGAACTAGGTACCTTCTGGAAATTTAGAGCTCGTTATAAAAGAATTTGAAAAAAGTGTTGTGCCTAATACGGTCCTTAAATTACTTGTTTAAAATATTAAGTTCTTTGTAAAAACGTCTTGCTAAAACATTGCTAAAAAGTAAGCAGTATTTTTCCCAGAAGCATAATACAATCCTTAAATTACTTGTGTATAAGTGTATATTTAATCGTTATTCTAGAGAACTAGGTACCTTCTGGAAATTTAGAACTCGTTATAAAAGAATTTGAAAAAGTGTTGTGCCTAATACGGTCCTTAAATTACTTATTTAAAATATTAAGTTCTTTGTAAAAACGTCCTGCTAAAAAGTAAGTAATATTTTTTCAGAAGGAGAGCTGTCCTTTACCATTGGGTCCATAGGTTAAATTTCGGAAGTCGCCCGAGGGCAAAACACATCTATTAATACCCCCGGTGTATACAAACTTATATGTCATACTAGTAAATAATTTAGAAAATACGAAAACTTGAATTTGATTTTAACAACATTTTTTTTTATAATAGTTGGCTTATAATCGTTGCTAGGGAAATCAAATTTTGCTAGCTGTCAAAGTTAAAAGATCAAAGTGCAGAAAAGTTTTGAAATTCCTGACGATATTGCAAAAAAAGCGGAAAAAACAACATAAAACTTAGTTAAATTTAGAATCGTGTTCTACGACCTACAAATAGGGGGAAGGAAAGTTTCATATGTTTTTTCCTAGGGTTTATTAAAAGAGCTGGCTCCTGAAAAGGAGTTAACTTTCCTTTTTTTGTCCTTATGCACACGCGGGCCATAAAATGCACTTTTGCCCGCGCGGGCCGTAAAATGCACTTTATGCCCGCACGGGTATAAAGTACACTATAATATAGTTGGCAACTAAGTAATAAAAATACAATAATGAACTAGTATGACAAAGAAAATTATTTACCGGTAATATTGTAAAGAACATGTTTAAACTTGGTAAATTCCCGAATTTTTTGTGGCACTCTTCATCGTGCAATGTATTGTATGTATAAATAAGAGTATTTTTATCATGGTTAAAATACGTAAATTATAGTTTTTGATTTAATGGAATTTAAAATAAACAAATCAGGTTTTGTTGTATATCATATTTACATATAAAAACATAGTTTTTAAATCCCGGGACTTCCTATTGTTATGTGAGAAAGTAAATAGTTGTTTATTAAAAAAAAAAAAATTTGGTTTGAACTTTGTATTGTTACCGCAACGAGAATTTAATAAGACTGCGAATTAGGTTTGCCGCCATTATACTCCTTTGGAACGATGCTTCGAATAGGTCTGTTTTAAAAAAGTTATGTGGTCAGACGCTGTTGCCAGTATTGGCAAATATCCGTATTGAGATAACAATTGTATTGACTGGTTTATATTGTTAAATAGTTTTAATAAAGTAAATAAAAGCGTCTGTATTCTTATACGTGTTCGGTTTAAACTTTTATTTTTCTTTCATAAGCCTTAATAACTTTTTTCTACTTGCGTGCGCAAAGTACTTACTTTGCGCACGCAAATAAGTGCGCAAAGTTTAACTTTGCGCACGGAAACTCTTTGCGCACGCATTTTCGTTCTGCATATTTGCCGTATTTATGGTCGATTTTTTAATGTATTAATAACTTCTGGATGAAATAATATTAAATAAAAAGGGTTCTACATATTCTTTTATTGTGCTTTAATGAATTTTAGATATATTTGGCGCTTAGTAAATATCCCATATCAATTTTCTTTATTAATATTTTAATATTTTTCCATGCACCATGTATTTCATAGACACCATGCTAAACAATAAAAAATCAAAGAATTTTTCCTGTTGCTGCAGCAACCAAGTACAAACATTTTCTAATGTCACGGAAGCATAAGAAAATTTGGTAAAAAGTCTAAAATGAGTTTCTAATAATGGAGGAAGAATTGCCAGATGATGTTTTAAAAGCCGCAAGTTTGGCCAACTTAGAGCTCCTGCCGGCAAAATCAAAAGAAAAGTACGAGAAACAGTATAATTCATTTGAAACATTTTTTCAAATTAAGCAAGGAATTTAGTCCAAATACTTTATGGTCGAAAAACTCCATGCTGAAAAGTGTTTTAAAGATCAAGAAAAATGTAGATATCGGCAAGTTTTATAAGTTAGCAGCATTTATTAAGAAAGAAAATGTAGGCTTTTGGCCAAAAAAGTTAAGGATTTTTTCAAAAGAAGAAATATCTACATTTATTAATGAAGCACCTGATGAAATATATCTTTTGATAAAAATTGCGACCATTTTCGGATTTGCTGGCCCCTGCAGACGAGATGAACTCGCAAAAATGAAAACATCCGACATCGAGGACAAAGGCAACCTAATTGTTGTGAAGATTCCAGACGCAAAAAACTATACCTCACGTACTTTCGTCATGTCTGAAGAGATCAACGACGGAAAGTATTTGTTCTTATATCGAAAGTATACAGCATTACGGCCACCGACAACACATCAACGGTTTTTCGAATATTTCAAAAGGGGAATTTGCACACAACAATGCGTTGGGATCAATACATTTGGGAAGATGCCTTCCGAGATAGCAGCATTTTTAAAGTTGCCGAATCCAGAGCTATATACCGGCCACAGCTTCCGGCGATCTTCTGCAACGTTACTTGCAAATTCCGGAAAAGGACTCATAGATATAAAGCGGTTAGGCGGTTGGAAATCGACAACGGTAGCCAAGGCATACATTGAAGAATCAACAGGCTACAAAAAGGGGTTAAGTAAAAAAAATTAAACTGCAACAAGCCAAAACTCTTAAGAAGCCAGATGAAATGCCTTCCCAGACGCTGTTCAATCAGCTAAAACACAAGATTTGGTTCTTAACATCAGCAGCGAACCATCATCGACGTTCCTAAGAAATCATTTGAAATCGGCAAGACCTAACATGCAATTAATTGTACTTTTAACATTAATATTGTTAATAATAATTAATAATAGTTTTTTTGTATAATCAGTTAAAATAAAAATGTAATTATTTACTTTAGATTTTTAACTTTTACTGAAATATTCGTAAATTTCTAACAATCATATTCTATTATAAAACGCTCGTAGAAAAAGTATTCGCAAGTAGAAAAAGTATTGTTCATAAAACTTGCGCAAAGTGACTTTTCCGCACTTAAAACTTATCCGAACTCCGCTTCGCGTCGTTCGTCTAACTGCTTTGGCGTGCGGAAAAGTATCACTTTGCGCACTTATTAGGAAAATAACTATTTCTCCTCTTCCAAGACGCAATACCCGGTATATAATTTCTATAAGGATTGTTGGATTTTTAGCCAAAAGTATTTATTTATTTTATGTAACCGATATTAAAATTTGCTATCAGAAATCGTTTTATTAATTCTTGTATACCTACAGTCATTAAAATTAAATCCTTTCTCACTGAATACGTTCACAATAAGATATGTATTATTTATGCTCTTCCTTGATCCCACAAAAAAATGTCTTAGTATCGTTTTAAAAAAAAACAACCGATTTCACTATTACTTCTAAATAAGGTAAAATATAATTATTATAATTATATCAACATGTTTCACAGACTTACGAGTAGTCTAATAATAAACAAAAGAGTGCTACTTTCCGTGGTTTGACTTTCCATTTATAATGCATAAAAGCTATTGTACACACTGGGTTTTCTTTAACACCTACGAAGATATTTTCTATAGTTAGTTATATCTGTCCCACGTAAATTGGAGTATTTTTTATATGTAGTCTATAGTATATTAGATACACTGCAGATTGCCAGACATTCAATGGTTATTCTAGAGAACTGCCTACAAGAATATTTTTTTTAATCTTTATACCAGCCCACAAAAGCTTAAATGGAGCCTAAGCACTAGGTACCGGGTGTTTAAATATTTAATCCGTTTTATACCCCGTTCCGTCAACGATGTCCAAGCACAGAAACAGGCAGATATTGCATTTTAAGGCACTTAGATAGCGCGATAGTGTCATAACGTAAATAATACAAATAAGTACTACCTCCGAACTGCCCCCATTAACGTCTGGATAATGTCATACAGACGAGACCTACAGTTTAACGTTGGTTCCGAACCGTACGTGTTGGTCTAGGTTGTTTGCCATACAACGTGGATTTAAAGTTTCATGATACAGAATAATGATAATTTACCTTTGTTATGGTAAAATTGTAATCAACATAATTTCCCTTGTGATTCACTAAATTTCGTAATTTCTTGGAAAATATTTTTAACTTTCCGACTGTTATTTTGCTCAAGTTATTTGTCAATGTAAAATCTCATCGCAAAATGATTTACAGCACCATCTAATATGTCTTAAAATCTTTTATAATAGTATGTTTAGTTTTTTGTTACTTTAAAAATAGCGGAGTGATTTCGTGAGTCTATCGTGTCGTTTTTTTGGCGTAGAACCAGGTCAAACCAGTTAGGTTCCTTTGAGTATGTCACCGGGCACATGAAATCGTATTTTTTTGTGGTCTTGAACTTTTTAAATTAATAAAAAGTGATTTTTTTGAAATTTAAAAAAAATTATTTTTTCCGTTTCCACCGCCATAACTTTAAAACTATCAAAGATACCAAAAATTTTTTGTGTCAAATTAAAGCTCACACTGTAGCGCTTTTAACCTTATAAATTGTTTGGGCACAATTTGCACTTTCATCCCTTTAAAAATCAGACAAACTGAAAAAATATATTTTTTGTATTGAAATTTTTACCAATCGATAAACTTTTTTTTTTGAAAATATTTTCATACATGCAGCGAAGAAAATATAGCCAATTAATACCAAAGTTTTTGAAAAAAATTTTTTTTCCTAACGTATCGTTTGGCAACAGCGATTTTTTTAGGCGTAAAGTATTATCGGGACCCAATAGCCCCGCATGCGGATGCGTGCGTGTATTTATTAGTGGTGGTTGTCGAAATTTAGAGTGTGCTGTATGTATTTAGAATTTTAAAACAATGAAGCAAATTATTTGTAAGAAAATTGTGTATGATGAATACAAATCTGTTTTACAAAGACCTAGAATACAAGGGTTGTTATCATTACTATCAAGTGCTGAAAAAAGGCAGGACAATCTAGCAAAAGAAATTCTGTCAAAAAAATGATATTTTAAAGGGCGAAATTAAAATAAAATATCATAAAGACTGTCGTAAATCTTACATAGATTCTCAAAACTATTATCATAATTTGCAATCAGACAGGTCCTTCAAATTATTGTGACCCTAAACTTAAATGCGATAGTTAGATACTCAATAATAGAAAAATATGTTTTTTTGCAACAATAGTAAAAATAAAAAAAAACAAAAGTTAAATAAAAAATCTGTTTAAACAAGTAATTTAAATATTATTATGTACCTGCATAGTATAGTTGGTACCTTTCTATTAGTTTATATTTTGTACTGAAACAAAATACGAATTTCAATTTTATCCTTATAAATAATGTTAGGGTATTTATTTTTTTACATAGTACTAAATCTTTTAAGGTACTAGAAAAGCTACCTATCAAAAAAATAATAAAGCTGCCAGAAATAGAAATGACATTAATATGATATCTAAATTACGTGGCTATGAAGATTTATTTGCGTTTGATGAGAAATATCATAAATTATGTTACAAAATCGCACAAAAATAGGAAAACGGTTTCCGAACCTATCATACCTACCTATACCTACCTCTTCTGCGAGTATTGGTAGTAATGTTCAGATAGATCTTTTACTTCCTAAAAAAATGTCCAAAATTTAAACTTTATAGTAGTTATGTAGTACAAGGCTTTATGTCAACCCAAAATTGAATTTCCAACATGTACTTGTGTGAAAGAAGGCCTAAAATGTTGTAAAGAGTGTAAATCTCGTTCCTGCAATAAAATTATTAAAGATTTTGAGGCAGAAATGGATTAAATTTACGAAAAATACTAATAATGAAGCGCCTAAATAACTACTTACATATTACATGTTTGGGTCTGGTAAATAAAATCACCCACGGAATTGAACGATTTTTAAATTTGCAATGTAAAATATACTTTAAGTATTATTATTTAAGGCAAAAAAATGCGGATGATGTGGTTTTCACCAAGAAAAATTCTAAGAATTGGTCATTATTTGACATTTTATTTCAACTGTTTACGATTTACATGTAATAAATACATGCACCGCTTTAAGACGTTTACAGTGTGGCTAAACGGAAATATTATTAATTTATAATAAAAAGTTTGTCACTACCATTAAGATAAGTTTCATTAAATCAAAAATATTTGAAATTCGAGCCAGTTACAAATATAATTGGGGAAAATAAAAGCCGCTTTAACTAACCAGCAGTAATCATGACCGACCAGAACGGCGCATTTATAATAAAAAAAAATACAATTTAACGAGGAAAACCTAACCGGAACTAACCAAAACTAGGTAATAGTTTAAAAGTTGTTATTTGTTAGTTCTGGTTAGTTTTATATAAAAAACAAACTTCAATAATAACAAATTATTACAAAAAGTCTGGCAACATTGCTTATTCAAGCAGCATTTAGACATGTCAAAGAACGGCATCGTATCATCTCTTTATATGGAAAAAAGAGGAATTATATATTCCTGTTTAAAAAGGACGTTTAACGAAGCCCTAGTTTATATTTTATGTACTATATTTCTTAAATTTAATTAAAAGACATAAAGCATCCGCAATTTTTTGTTGCTAAAAATGATTCAAAAATAATAAAGTTTTGAATGTATAATCAAAAAATAACAAATCCCGTGGTGGTTTTCTTTACCAGCAACCAATAAAAAAGTTTAATTAACCTACTAACTAGGTGGGTAATTAATAACAATGATTGATATTTTTTGTATGGGCTTAAAAATCTACCCACCTGTTTTGGATATTTAAAATTTTCCTTTTATAAACAACTTAAGCAGCCCTTAGATCTGCGTTTAAACCTGTTGATAAAACTTTAACTACTACACTCCCACCGGACCGTAAGTAAGATCTTTGCAGTCGGCCGGCTCGCTAAAACCAAGCGCGCAAAAATATGAGTTTCGCCGTTAAAAAATATCACTGACTTAATACTATAACAGGAATCTAAAAAATTTTGTTTTAAAAACTTTTTTAAACATTAACTACAATTTGTACGTAGCATGTTTTATATAAATTTTCAATAATAAACTTCTTTCTCGATTGCCTAAAATTACGCTACTAAAAATAACAATTTTGAGTTTCGTACTATTTTAAAAATTATAATAATAAAAAAAATCAGCTTCAAATGGGACGTTGTTCGAAGCGCTATTGTGTCTACTTTAATCTAAAAAAAAAATTAACCTGATAGCATGAATATTATTAGAGATATAGCAGTGGAGATGTTAAAAAAAGTGTTTTATTGAAAACCGATTTTTTCTGGGCTTTTTCGAAATAAAAAAGTTCTCGACCACTAAAAAATGTCGTAAAAAGTGATTTCGTGTACACGATTACCTTATTAAAGAATCCCACTAAGTCTGGTTTGGTTCTACGCCGGGTTTTTTTTTCTCGATAACTAAGCGACTTTTCTTCCAAATTTTACTCCACTAAAAAAAGTTTTATAGAAAACAAAAAAAGCAAAAAAAAATCGTTTTTTTCTATGTTTCGGTAACTCTAAAGCCTCGTTTACACCAAAGTTTTCCACTAAGTTTTCCACAAGTTGCGGCAATTTGTTGCTTTTTCTTCAAAATACAGCAACTTTTTTTGTCTTCCACTTGTGAAGAGACAAATCTCCACTAAATTTTGGTTTTTGGTTTGGTGGAAGATTTTTTGTAGAAAACTAAAAGTTGTTCTTCTCAAATTTAGAGCAACAAGTGGAAAACTTATTGACAAAGAATTGGCGCGAACGGTTTAGGCAATAGTTCTCCACTAGTTTTCTACAAGTTGCTTTGTATTTTGTAGAAAAAGCAACAAATTGCCGCAACTTGTGCAAAATTTAGTGGAAGACTTAGACGTGGCTTAAAGATCAAAGAAAGTTGACAACTAAAAGTGGAAGATTTGTTGCTGCGCGCTTTGCGCAAGAAACTTGCAGAAAACTAGTGGAGAACTGAAGTACTACTGCCTAAACCTTTCGCGTCAATTACTTGGCAACAAGTTTTCCACTTGTTTCTTTAAATTTGAAAAGAGGAACTTTAAGTTTTTTACAAAAAATCTTCCACTTGTTGCTCTAATTTAAGAAGAGCAACTTTTTGTGGCAACTTTTAGTTTTCTACAAACGATCTTTTGTCAGCTTTTAGTTTTCAACTTTGTTGTAAACGCGCCTTAAGAGAGGCCGCACATCAAAGACACATGAAACCTGAAACATGAAGCATGAAACATGAAACACGTTTCATGAAAATGGAACACGAGCAAACAAATAGAAGTCCGATCACTAATGAAACAAGTGTGATTCATGGGCGTAAAACAATTTATCGTGTTGCAATCTGTTTCGTGAAATAGGTCGTGTTCTATTTTTCTGTTTCAGTTGCATTGTTTTGGTAAATTTAATACGTGTGTTAAGGTATGTTTCCTTCCACGCGGCCGCCGCATGCGGCTAACGCAGTACGTTAGCCGCAAAGCACTCCTACTCATGTTTTTAAATCTGTCTGGTTTGTTCCGAGCGGCCGTCGTATGCGTCCGCTGTCAACGACTGCGATTGATGCGACTGGACTGCTGAAGAAGCAGTGTAGCCGCAGTCGTGTCTGCGTCTGATATTTTGTTTGTGTCGTTTTATGTGGAATGTCCTGTGTTTTTTTTTAACTGTTGGAAATTAAAACTTTATTTTTTAAATGACGTACTAGATTTTTTATTACATATTTTAAGAGCTTTTAAGATCCCAAATCCAATGATGTTTCGCACTTATTCGAAAAAATCAGTTTAATGTTTTCCCAAGATCCTGCCAAAAATATATTGTCTGACTCTCTCTATGAAAATTGCCATTAATATAAATTTTTCGAATACGTGCAATACATTATTGGTTTTGGGAACTTAATAGCTCCTAAAATACATAATAAAAAAATCCAGGGCCGTATTAAAAAAACAGTTGATGATGGCAGCTCAAAGACGAAACGTCGGTGTATAAATCTAATAACACTATCTTGTAGAACAGAAAAAGTAGCAATGGAAATGTAAAAGTTATTTTGTTACATCCATTCAAATAAAGTCATAAAAAAATAAAAACGAAATCGCGAATAATCGGTTTTTCCAAAAGTATGTATTCGAAATTTTTAAAGTTCTAAGGAGGCATTTTGATTAGCATCAAATTGCGCAACTTTGCCTTCATTTAACCGACCTTGTATCTCAAGTTTCCGAGATCCTCCTAATGATAAGACTCGAATTTGGGACACCCTGTACAAATTTACCTTAATACAATGGCTAATTTTTCCTCTGGCGTTATTGGATATTCAACTCTGTTGTATGGGTCGGACTTTATATCGTCTTTTATTAAGTCAAGAATAAAACCAAACTGTGCTTTATTCAGTCTAAAATATTTACTAAATTTTACTTCATCCTGTTGCTGATGTCGATTTATTAATGTAGTATAACAACCCTCATCGCGTCTTTGCTGAAATAATGGATATATAGAGGCATTGCTATGTTTCAGGTTGGCTAATTGTAATAGTATTTCGTCATCCTCTTTTTTTTTCTAACAATAAATATATTGCTAGATCATCCATCACGACTCTTACCAAATATTATTCCCTTTACACTAATAATTTTGCTATCGCGAGTTTGAGCCGCGGTCCTAAGAAACCACCTGATTAAACGGCGGCCGCATGCGTTAGTCGCATTGCGTTAGTCGTATGCGACTGCCGCGTGGGAAGGAACCACACCTTTAAGGTACGGCCGCTCGGAACAGACCAGGCACATTTAAAAACATGAGTAGGAGTGCTTTGCGGCTAACGTAGTGCGTCAGCCGCATGCGGCGGCCGCGTGGAAGGAAACATACTTTTAAATTGATAACGATCCAGAATTTAAAATTGCGTTTGTTTCTGAGGTGAAGCAGTACGAATAGTTGTATAATTATAACCTGGAGAAGTACTCGAATAGACAGTCACAAGAAAAAAGCCTGGCAAAAAGTTGCCAATCAGGTAGAAAGTTCAGGTAACCATAAAGATTATTTTTATTTAGTAAATAAAATTACACTGACATAAAAGTAACAACAATGTAGTAATATTGTATTTATAATATGCGGAACCAAAATTTGACAAACTATATTTATTTTAGCCACTATTTAGTATGGAAATTGAGTAATAAATATATTCGGATAAGCAGTTAAGACGGAGTAAGTTTTTTAATGTACATGTAACGTAATGAAAATTTACCGTTATTGAATTTATTTACCTCTTGAGGTTCGCAATGAATATTGTAAAAGAGATATTTGCAGTTAAATACATACTTTATTTTGGCATGATAAAGCTATTTCGGGTTTCAAAAAATATTTACACAGCTTATCTCCTAAACTAATAGCTTCTTACCACTATACAAATTTTATTTTTGTTTCTTTGATTAGGGTGTAAAAATGAAACGGTTTTATTTTTCGCAATTTATTGTTTCATGTTTTATGTTTCATGCTTTATGTTTCAGTTTTTATGTTTTTTTGATGTGCGGCCTTCCTAATTGTGCTACTTTAAATAATTTAAGCCATTTCTGTATCTTTTTATACTTTAAGAGATCACTATGAAGAGCATTTCTTTTTAGGACACGCTGTACTTACGTATAAAAAATATAATGCAGGTCAAATACTGGCGTAGGTGACAAATATTGTGAATCGTGGGCAGATCTGGTATTATTTTTATGTATAAGTCCCGCTATTTGCTGTCTTGATATTTTTTTATTGGAATTCCAGAGTTAATTATTATATAAATTTGAGAAAATAAATCTTTATTCACATAGCAATTAACAATAGGTTTTATATCTTGTGATAAACCACAGAAGATTCTATAAAACCTAAATAATTTGTGCATAACGTGGTTGAAATCTTTTTAGATTTTTCAGTCATGAACGTCCGTGTTCGCTCGTCAACGCACGAACAATCCCAACACCCGCTCGTAAATTGAATTTCGCAGAAGTTCTTTTTTGTGCGAATGGCAATTGCCTAAATTCGCCTTTTTCGCAGTTCGCAGCTTTTCGGTCCTAGTGAACGACTAGCCTAACATCGCTGCTCTATTTTGATTTTTGACATAAACTGCTCGAAGTGCATGACGTAATTTTTTAAGGTTTTTTTAAGCTTCGATATTTTGAAAACGGTAAACGATATTAAATGCGGTTTTCGATGTTACTTCCCCAGGGTGTGTAGATTTTTCTTTGGCTGATGGATAGTCAGGTGTGACCGGAAAAGGTTTGGGTGAAACAAAACACAGCTTTTTTTACAAAATTTTACCCAAGGTTATTTTTTAAAAAACCCAGTTTTATTAATTCCTATATCCCAAAAATAATCTTCAATTAAATAAAAAAAAACAATTTATTGCGTTTTTGAAATTCCTCTTTTCTTGGGATATACAGGGTATATTCGAAAATATTGACATGAAGGAACAAACAAATTCCTAATTTATAGTGACAGCCCAAATCAAACTTATTGGGGAATTTTTTTATTACCTCTAATGCCCCCATCAAAAAAAAAACAATTACAACATACAGGAGTGTAAAAAAAATTTACATTTGGTTTATTCCTAAAATTTTATGATTTTGCATATTTTATGCATTGCACATTAAGAGCTAAAAATTTTATTAAAACGTAATTTATTTTGATTTCGTTACTTGATTTACCTTGTTAGACTCTTTTACCAAAACGGTTTTTTTTTTCCACCCCCAAACCCCCCTTTTAAAGAAATTGGCGGCGCAAAGCATTAAAACTAATGTTTAAAAATATTATAGAGTGTTTTTTAAATCCACTTAACTTTTTAGAACTGAATGATTATTATAAGCAAATTCTAGCATTATAACGCCTATAAAACGGTGACTGGTACTACTGGTGTGGTTTTATTGGAATTTTTTATTTGAACGGGTCATAGTACCTTAAACGTTTTCGATGAATTAAGCAGCAGCTCTTTGAAAACAGTAAAAACCCCTTAAAAACTAATATATGTAATCTAAAATATGAAAATAAAAAAAAAAGGCCATGGCTCATGGAAACTGGTACTTGTTTAGTTGGACTTTTTTTTTGGTTCCTTTTTGCCATTTTTTTTTTTTATATTTTAATTTTGGTTTTTTATTTATTTTTTTTTTTATTTCTTTTTTTTTTTTTTTATATTTTAGACAGACAATAGATATTTTAATAGGAAAACTTATAGTCGTTTTTGCAATAATAAAAGTAGGCCCTTTTTTTGGAACTCCTCTTTGTTGCATATCATGTGCACTATATTTTATTTAAACAAAACATATTTAAGGTACTCCTTCTTTTCGAAATTGCTATTAACCTAAGATAAATGTATTTATAGTATATTAAAATGTTAAGTAGAACCTAAAAAAAAACAATATACAAAAAAAAAAAAAAAAAAAGTTGCCGTTGCTT